>CAEFZY010051859.1:0-57786 GCA_903066815.1 Brachyrhaphis roseni
CTCATACATAACATATTATCATAACATAATGAAAGTTAAAACAAATATGAAAAAAAAATAAAAAAAAAAAAAAATACATATATATATATATATATATATATATATATATATATATATCTCCTCTCTCAGTTGTGTTGTGATGTTTTTAAGTTCAGTTTAGGAGTCAGAAATCTTTTACAGTTCAGTAAATTTTTAAAAAGGAGGATTGTACAAGTTTTACATGTTAAAAACATTTAATTAAGATTTTTCTGAACCACCAAATCTGTAAAACTGAATTTATATGCCGCCCACATGGACAAACATCTCTAGTTCTGCTAAGCCTGTATATTTTCAGACCAGACTCAAGTTGCCTCTGCAGGGTTTCCCAGAGTTTGTCATTTTTCCAAGGTGCAGCCTTAAGCAAATATTGTTTTGTTTCTTATCACGAGGAGGTGGGGATCTCCTGTAGCACTCGCCATGTCGTACGTTTATCGTGACCTGTTGGATCAATGCTTATTTGTATTGGCTTACTTTAACTGTTATCCTATTAAACGTGTTTAACATTTTACATACGTTTTTTTTCTCCTGCAGTAGATGACTAGAATATGAAGTCCTCTCAATAATTATATTAGCTTTAATCATTTGCTGCTGTCAGTTTTCTAGAGCTGCACCTGAATATTTTTGCAATCGGTCAAAAAAAATCTCCTGTTGATAGGAATTAACCGATCTAGACTGGATTAAGAAAAGTGTGTCATGATGGTGAAACTCTGCACAATTCAGTTAATTGACAAACGGCGTCAACATGTTTGATGGCACTTTTTTTACATCCTTGTCATTTTTTTTATGTCGAAAGGATTCATTTTTAGTTAGACGTCTAAAAGGCACAGTCAGTCATTTTATTAACTTTGTAAGTGTTAGTAAAAGCTTTGATTTTATTTTATTTTTTTTGTGCTTCAGGTCTTCAGACGAGACCAGGAGAAGTCCAGATGAGCCAACAAATCCCGATCCCACAGGTGAATCCATGTATGGAACAGCATCGGCCTGAAGAGGTGAGCCAGGTCACGGCCGATGATAACCAAACAAAGTCTGAAGAAGTTCTGCCATCATCCGTTCAGGTGAAATCTGAGCCGGTCGAGGAAAATATCACACAACCGCAGCTTCATGTGGAAAACAATCAGGCAACAAACAGAGCTGACAACATGGGTGAAAACGTAACATCGGTGGATCAAAGCAGCCAACTGTGGGCATCCAGGTTACAGAACAATCCGACGGAGTTTCTAAACAGCTCGTCGCAGAACATGTCTTCCTTCCCTGCCATTACTCAGTTACTTCAGCCACCAGAGGAAACTTCTTATAGCAACTTTTCCGTCCGAGGAAAAATGTACGGGCAGCTGAAAACCTCCACCGTCCCTCAGTCGCCTTATGGGTGTTCAGGGTCGGTCATCATCTCCAGTAACCCCGACTTGCAAGACGCGACAGAGACCTCGAACCACCTGAGAGAGAGGAAAAACCGGCCGTTTCGAGTTCTGAAACCAAAGAAGTGCTTTGTCTGCTCCTACTGCGGGAAGGTGTTTGAGCGAGCCGGACACCTGGAGAGACACCTGCGGATTCATACTGGGGAGAAACCGTACGGCTGCCATATCTGCGGGAGGTGCTTCAACCAGAAGAGCAGCCTCAAAGGTCACATGAAGACTCACAGAAACGGTAAGATTTCAACAGATTGGACGTAACAGAAGCTCTTCATCTCTAAGAGTAAATTTTTTTTTATCGGGAATGTTTTGTTTTTGTTAATTAGAAGTTGTAATGTTTTCTAGAACTATTTCTAGGCCTGTCATGATGTCAAATTTTACTGAACATTAAATTGTCCCAGAAGTTATTGCGAAAAACAATGACGTTATGTTGAGATAATTTTCAAGTAATATAATAGAAAAGGCATAATGATGCATTCAAATACATTACATTCAAAGTCTATGTGGAGCGTTGGACCCGCTCGATGCACCAAACGGTTCAAAATGCATCACAATGGGTCCTCGACACGTCTCCACATAGACTTTGATTGTAAAGCAGACTCGCCTGACTCTCAAAACGCGTCTGGTGTGAACGCACCGTTAGAATTAGGATTGAAAAGAGGGTTAGGGTTGGGGTAGGAATTTTCAATTTATATTTATTGTTGAAACTATAGGTGGATGTGAAGGCTGATCAAAAGAGTTGATTTTCTCAAGAAAGCAGATAAAAATGGACACAACAGCGATAAGAACCAATCAGACCTCTAATTGATGATGGATTAAGAGTTTTATATGTAAGAATAATCATTTTAATTTTAGCCTGGATTAAACTGGGTCCCAACAAAGAGGAAAAAAAAGAAATATGATTAAAGTTTTTAAAATGTTTTCCTTTTAAATTCTCACATCAGCATTTTTGAAACATTCGAGGGATTTTTTTACTGTTTCCTTTGGTGGTAAAGATACTCAGTAGTCCAGCCTAGAAGTAATAAATGCATGGACTAGTTTCCCTGCAGGACTCTGGGGGGGATCACGGCTCTAATTTTGGCAATAGTGCGCAGGTGCAAGAAAGATGTCCTAGAAACCTGTTTAATGTTGGATTTAAAGGACATGTCCTGGCCAAAGATGACACCAAGGCTCTTTACATGATGAAAAACACTGGAAGGTTTACTTGCTGGCAACTAAAATTTGAAAATAAAGAAAAAATTCTCTTATTATGGGAATTAAAAACTCAGTTATGGATACTTGTCCTTTTCTAGAGCAGCTAAAATAATATGCTACAATGGGTTTGCATGTCTACTTTTAAGGTTATTTTATGGTTATTGTATTGGAATATTTTTGTGTTTTAAGTAAAAATAACCAAGCATTAAAATACCAGTTGACTGGTATTTTTTTTATACCATACATTTTTATGTATGGTAAAAATACCAGTTTATACCATACATAAACTGGTATTTTAATTTTTAACTCATTTATAATTTTAGTAATACATTAGTTAAGAATAATCACTTTCATCTTGATTATTCCAACTGCGCATTTAAAAAAGTATTCACATCATTTAAAAAAATCTTAAAAGTGTGGCAAAACAGTTTGCACATTGAAAGTTTTCTCTATTCTTTTTTGCTAAAAATAAATAACATTTAAAATTTTTCTTAGTTTGAGAAGTTTAAAATATTCAAAAATTCAGAAATTTCTCAAATTATTTCTAGAAAATTTATGAGATTTTGAAAATTGGCTTTTTTCCCCCCACAAATGTTCAACTTGTGGACTTTTTGTTTCTGCAAAATTCCAAGATTATTTTACATTTTTTCGGCAGAAATTCACTCCTGACACCAACAAAAATAAGCATAGACATATTTTTTCTTACTGTCTGGAATTAAATCAGACAAAACTTTTCTTGTTTTAGGTCAGTTAGAATCACCAAAATTATTTATATTTACTAAATTCCAGAAAACCTAGCAAAAACATTTTGTAAGAGATTTTTTGTAACTTTCTTAGAATATAGTGTTTAAGCATTTAAATTGATCATTTACTTTAACATGATTAGTTTGGATTTTTTCCAATGTAATAATGAATATTTATTATTTCTAATGTGTCATTGAGTTGATCTGTGTAATTGAAATAAAAGGTTGGCTTATATTTTATAACGTTAAACAACAGATTTTAGTTTTTTTGATTAGAACAGTGCATGTTAATCAACATTACCACATTATTTTCAATTTTTTGGGGCAGAAATTTACTCTGTAAATATTAAGGAATTAGCACAATGGCTAAATTTCTAGCTTTTCCCAGCTTTTGTGCTTGCCCAAAAAAAACATAACACCATAATTCACAGGACAGTACACATAATTCTATTAAAAGAAGCAAAAACAACAAAAACATCAACAAAAGAAAAGATTTGCACAATAAATAACAGGCCAATAAACACAAACAGAATAAAATACCAGTTAGGTGTGTGAGACATTTTGAAATTTACTGTGTGAAAAGTCTACAAACCCAGATAAAAGCACACTGTTCTCTGTTTTAAAAAATCCAGAACATGATATGATTTGATGCAAATTTTTTAAATATGTTTTTTTTTATCATAAAGGGACAACGACAGACTTGCTGGAGGCCCATCACCTGATGTTCTCTGTGTCCGACAATCAGCTGATGGAGAGTTACATGGAAACCAGTGACGGACCAACAGCTGCGGACGAGCCGTTTCCCGCCCCGGCGTACGCTCACTCCATTAAAGAGGAGCCGCTGGCGGTGAAGCTGGAGCCCAGCGACGAGAACTTCCTCTCCGTGTCTCAGGTGGGGACGGACAACAGAGCAGCAGCAGCAGACAAAAGTTTACTGTGGACGTCTGCAGTGGAGGAAAGCATCGACAGCCCAGATCAACCAGTCTGTGTACTTTTACAAGATGTGAAGTATCACCTCAGTTCTCCTGCAGGGGGAGCCAGTGAGCAGCAGGGCTTCACCTCAAACGATTTGGCTTTTATAGACAACAAAGCAAAGGAGGATCCGTTTTCAGCTGTGGGATTGCAGCAAAGGACTTCAAATCTAAGTCACAATCCGGCTGGAAGGGATTTTTGCTCGGAGAGCAGCGACGGCGTGAACCAAGATGGCGTCTACGAGTTTACGCTGAGATCATCGGACAGCTTGGAGGAGAGCTGCAGCGCAGACCCCGCCAGACAGAACTACATCTGCTCCAGCTGTGGGCAAAGCTTTGACAGTTTCTATATTTTCCAGGAGCATCAGTGTGAGAAACTCCCAGAGCAGCCGTTAAGCTGCGAGATGTGTGGAAAAACTTTCAACCAGCTGAGCATCCTGAAGCTGCACCTTAAGCTACATGCTAAATAAATATGGCGGTTTTATATTCGGTACATTTTCACTGTCTTTCACCGTTTTTAGCTACAAGAAAAAAAAACAACTTTAATTTTACTTGTATTAGCCACATTTTTGTCACTTTAACTATTTTTTATAAAGAAAAATCAAAGAAAACATAAAGAATTATTAATACCTCCTGTTTACCAACATTATTTCTGCTTTTTGTCTGTTGGTAAAATTAAGAAGAAAATCAATTTATTTACAACAAACCTTCTGGAAATGTAGAGCTTTGGTGAAACAAAATCACATTTGAATCATCTGCTTATTACTTGAGACCATATTCCTAAAATAATTATGAAAAAATACATATTTTCTGAAATTTGAGCCCATTGCGCAGCTGTGACAAAAAGAAAGTACACCTTCTCTCAACTATAGAACTTTATGTAAAAGGGCATAATAAAAAATGTAATTTTCTTTCACCCCCCTCATTTATGTACCCTTAAGTTTACAAAAACATTTTCAGTGTTATTTTTAAAACAGATGAAGCCAAAATAAAAATAAAAAAAGCTTCATGTAGAAACTAAACAAAGTTAAAGCCAAGTGGTGCTAATCAACTACACTTGATGGCTTGGTTTTCAGCAAATGTTTGGCAGTTTGCTTCTCTGTAATTGTGTGTGTGGGGGTGTGTGTGTGGGTGTGTGTGTTAATCAGTGTGAGGCAGGAAAGACATCAGTAATGACCGTTGAGAGGCAATTGTTGCTTGGAAATTTGTAGTTGATCAATCCGGAGAGAACATGATTATTTACATCTGCAGGAGTGGACGTCCCTGCAGAATCACCCACAAGTCCAAATGTTCAATGATCAAAAAAATGACAAAAAATCCAACTCCAGATCAGTTTCAGTGTTCAATATTAAAGTTTATTACATTTCAGTTAGAAACAGACTAAATGAAGCTTTCATCTTTGAGAGAAAGCAACTTTCTGTGTATTCCAGCTTCCTCCTCCTGTCCAAAAACACAACTGTTAGTTTAACTGGTGTCTTTAAGGGTGCGTTCACACCAGTCCTGTTTAGTCCTCTTTAATCAAATTCTAGTTCATTTGCTTAGAAAGTCTAGTTTGTTTGCGGAGGTGTTGATTCTTATCCGCCTGAAAATCTAGGTCTTGGTTCGGTTGAAGTGAACTCTGGTGCAGTTCAAATGAACATGTGAACGCCAAGCAGACCGCAGTCTGCTCCAAAAGCACGAAGCGAACTACAGTGCAGAGCATTCTGGGTAAATACAGTCAAAACTAACATGAGAGTCTTGACCTAAAATCTGACGCTACTCCAAATTTGTTTGCATTTTCTAAAAAAGAAAGTTGCATTCAGTGTCTTCTTCAGCGTTTTTTGCGTTGTTTCCTTCAGTTGTTCTAGGCGTAGCGCCCCTACAGGTGAAGAGAAGAACAGGTCCTGTTAGGGTTTGGTTTGTTTGACAGTGCAGTGTGAAAGCAAACCACATCAGCTGAAAATGTTACAAATGTTGCAACTTTGGCCCCCAATCAAACATCTACTGGATTATTAGGTTTGAAAACACCCTAAATTACCGTTATGTGCGAGTGTGTGCATTTTTCTACACTTTTTTATTTTGGCTTCATCTTTTTTAATAAATATTAACAATACAGAATGTGTGTTATTGTTAGGTTATATTTGTCCTGATATTTAAAACCTTGGGAGTGTGTAATTTAACTTGGCATCCTTACTGAAATCAAATCAGTGTTTGTATTGTTAAACACAGTGAAGCCCATTGCTGGTGAATCAGATTTCAGGTTTTTCCATATTTTAACTGGTGTTGAAATAAGTATTTATATTATAAACTTTTAAGGTAAAATTTTTTATTCAAGTTACCTTCTGGTGAAAGTCTGTCCAACTAAGAAAAGCAGACAATCCTGTTTGTCTTACTTTATTCAGTAAATATGTACCAAGGTTGCTAAATTTTTTTCTTTGGAAACATAATGTAATAAACCTGTAATAATAGAAAAGTAAGATTATGTTTTAAGGCTACAATCAATGTGAAAATGAAGACTAAATGCTGGTTTTGAACTGTGGAGATATTTTGTATGCATATGACATGAATACAGCTTTATATTTACACTTTGCACATTTAAATGGACGGTTAATGTTTTCTCACCAGAATTCTGACTTTAATTTCAGATTAATTCTGTCAGAATTCTGTCAAAAAAGTCAAAATTTTGAGATTAGAGTCAAACTTTGATCAAACAAACAAAATTTTACCTGACTGATATGAAAGATTTTCTTCTTTTTTTGTTATGGTTTGTACCAGGTGACAGTTAAAGTTGTTATTTTCTGCTAAAATAAAGGTACAAAAATTATTTAAATAGCAACAGATTCCATAGTCCGCCTCTTTAGTGTTATTATCTCTTATAACTAATGCTTCCTCATTTCTTATTTTATATTTTGTAAACATCTGATCAGATCAGTTACTGTCTTTACATGGCAGTGACCATGATAACCATTTGTGTTGGTCTGTGTTGTCTTTTTGTATTTTTTAAATAAACATCAGATGATTTCTGAAGTCTGTGTGGTTCTGTAGGTTTGGACAAATTGTTGTTTCTTATTTTGTGTTACACCTTCCCATTTTTTCTAAACTGGATTTATATTCAGTTTAATTATATTGTATTATAGGGAAACTTTTTTTTAAAAAGTTACATCAAAACATCTAACACTCTTTTCCAAAATTGAGTAGTAAAAAGTAAAAGTGATATATTTTTACTTTTTAGATATATTTTCTACATTTTTAGCTAATTTTTAACATGTCTATTTTCACAGTATATCAAAAAAAGCTCAAACACTCCAGGTACTCATCAAACATTTTTCCTAAAAGTATGCAAATATGTTTTATTCACATTTTTTATTATTTATAATTTTAAAACTACATTTTGTATTTATTCAGTTTATCTTTCTTTGATATTAAAATGTGATTAAAATCAGACAAAAATATAGCAAAACCAGAATAATAATAAACATTATTATTATGTCTCATTACTGAGATTAGTATCCCAGTAATGTTTATTATTATAATGTTATTATAAGCAGTAATGTTTACTATAAACAATAAACATTACGTGTGTGTGCCGTATAGAAGCACACACACTTCTATACAGCAAATGGTGGGAATATGTTCCTTTAGCATTTGAATGCATGGAAAAAATAACGAGGGAAATATATTTATATAAAAAAAATATAATATAATATCTTTTAACATACACTGAAAACCCTGAACTCCTTTTGAGCCTATTCAAATACAGGTAAATACAAGGTGCGGGTCCTGACACAAGCAGAATTGTGTCAGGACCCGCACCTTGGTGCTTACTGTCCCACAAAGAGTTCCCTGACCCTACATTTTGGAACCGCTTATTAAAAATAGCTCAGATATTGCCCTTTTTCTGGACTCCTGTATCAAGAGTCAACTACAGCGTCAAGTCACGTTAACTGACTTAACGTGACTTAAAAGTGGTGGAAACTTCCTTTTCCTCTAGCGGTAAGTTCGAGTGCGCTCTTACTCGTGTATTTACGGCAGAGCTCTCCACCACACGGAAGAAAGCTTTAAGCTAGCTGCCACAAACACGCAGGGATGTAAAGCTTGTCTATCACGTCGTCTTATGTTTTGTTTTCAGTAATTTATCGATACATTGTGGAAAAACGGAGGAACTTCCACCTTTTTTACCCGCTTCCAACATTAAATCTGTGGACATGGCTTCGTGCGTTCCCTTCCAGACACAGTTATCCTCAATAATGGAGGTCCTGGTGAAGGCAGCAGTGGCACAAATCTCCAAGCTGGTGGATGACAAATGTGCCTTCTTGCATCTGGAAATATCCCGCAAACAAAGCGAGAATGAGATGCTGAAGAGGAAGCTGCTGCTGATGGAGAGCAAGAATGCGCAGCTGCAGCGGGGATTCGGTAAGAGGCTCAGCTGTTTTGTTTCCTCTAGTTCATCAGTAGCATCACTTCATTAGCCTGTTCAGATACATTTTCTTCTGTAAAATCTTTGCACTCAGTCGAATTGTCTTGAAGTAGATATGTTTTTGTTCTAGCTGTGGCCTAATTTTAATTGTAATAATAAAATCCCGTATTTTCATTTAGAAAACTACATGGATCGAGGAACTGCTTTAGGAAGAAACGTTTCACATCCCACTAGAGACTTAAAGGTAAGTGTCTCTTTTTCTGTTATTTGAAACTTTGATATTGTTCTCTAGCAAAAATACACACGTATAAAGGCTGGAGTTAATTAAAAGACTAAAAAAAAAAAAAAAAAAAATCCCCAATGTGAACAACCTGGATTGTTGTAAAGCATTTTAAAGTCATCTCAGTTTATTAAAATCATGTTAAGTTAGAGTTCCAATTGAAACATATCTATATAATAATTCAGTGCATCTATGTAGTGAATATAAACAATCTGATTCAGGCCCAGATGATTAAACAAATAAGCATAGTCTAAAGCATAAAAAAAATCTTTATTTTTTTATCTTCTTAAAACTAGTAATTCACAACAACGACAACAACATGTTACAGATGTTAACAGCTTGTTTTGTTGTTGTAGTTTCCTGAGATTGAAGGATCCAGTGTTTCCTTCACAATTAAGGAAGAAAGTCCAGATGAGGCGCTGTGGATCAGTGATTCTGCTGCAGCCATTGGTGAGTACAACTGGTTTTACACAACCACAACAAAAATAACGCTAAAAATAATGCTGCAGGCAAAAAGGTTTTTCACCCAATTTGTTTTATAAGAAGCTGAATAAATAAATGGCCGTTATTTCTCTTTTTGATGGATGTTCAAACTGCCTCAGTGTCCAAAACGTTACACAATCTGTTTTAAACATTTGTAAATCTGAAAATATATTTGATATATGTAGCATTTTTTAACAACTGAAGTTAGCATAGTTACTTGATTATGCTATAAAATGGCACTATGTTGCTGGAAAACATAATTTTGCCCCTTTAACTTTCTCTTTACTCTCTCTGCAGGCAGAAAGTGCTGACTCATGTCTTGTTTTCCAGGCAATGCTGTCCCGTATCCTGCTCAGGAGAGCCAGCAGGTCATCCATCCAGATGTTACCAGACTCAAGTCTGCAGAGTTCAGCGGCCCGTTCAGCTCCGGCCAGCCGCCAGTCGACATCAGCAGCCTCCAGTTCACAGTGAAGACAGAGAAGGAGGAGGACCAGCTGTCCTTCAGACAGGACAGATGCCATCACCGCGTGGGGAAGCAGACTCCCACCGCTGTCGATTATCCCGTGGACGAGCGGGAAAGTCAGCTTTGGTCATCGATCATCGAAGGGAATGAAATCGACGCCGGGTTTCCTGATTTCTCCAGCGTGGTGGAGGAATATTCCAGCTCTTTCTCTGAGCATTCGGATGCCACAAACATGGCGTCCAACACCAGTAAGTCGCCCGGCATCCAGGAGCAGTGCAACGGGGTGTACGGCGGCGAGTATCAGAAGGACGCGCAGCTGTCGCATTTCCAGGCCGGAGTGCAGGACAAGCAGAAGCAGCAGCTGTTCCTGCAGCGGAGCAGCTCCCACGCCGCCCAGCTGGGCCCGCCGCAGGAGGAACGGCAGAGGGAGGCGGGCGCCGAGGACGGAGTGAACGCCACCCAGCCGGCTAACGCCTTCACCACCAGCTGCTTCTACACTCACGCCCCCCAGAAACCCGTCGCCCCTGTTTCCCGCGGCTACGCCTGCTCCCATTGCGGCAAGTCCTTCAGCCGCCTGCACCAGTTCAAGCTGCACCAGCAGAGCCACAGGAGGAAGCGCACGTTCTGGTGCAGCGTGTGCGGAAAGAGCTTCCAGTGCTCGTCCCACCTCAGCATCCACCACCGGACGCACACGGGGGAGAAGCCGTACGGCTGCGGACAGTGCGGGAAGCGGTTCACGCAGCAGAGCAGCCTGCGGGTGCACCAGCGCACACACAGCGGCGAGCGACCCTACAGCTGCTCGCAGTGCGGGAAGTCCTTCATTATGATGCACCACCTGAAGCGACACAGGATCATCCACACCTACAGCTGAGGCGCCGGCGGAACCAGAACCAAATGAAAGAAGCCAATGAACCACAGCTTGTTTGTTTGTTTGTTTTACTGAGCAGAATCCATCTGGGCTTACGACAGAGTATTAGGGCCACGCTAAAAAATTATTTAAAAAATACGTTTATGGGAATAAATTTATAATATTATGAAAATAAATTCATACAAGAATAACGTCAAAGCGACTTTATTATTATGACTTTATTATATTATTTTGACTTTACTTTTGTACAACTTTATTCTATAATCTGACTTCATTCTTGAAATCTTGTCTTTATTCTCCTATTTATTTTATTCTCATAACATGAGTTTATTGTCGTAATGGTGGCATTATCATCATGAAGTCAGTATGAAACTTTATACAGAATAAAGTTATATTTTTATTCTCGTGCAACTTTATTCTAGTAATATTATGACTTTTCTCCTATTATTTCGATTTAATTCTCAAAATACTTTGACTTTATTCTCAGATTATTACGCCTTCGTTCTTTTATTTTTTTCATATTTTCTTAGTATGGCCCTAACACTCCGTCGTAGGAATGGATCTGCTTTTTGTTTTATGATGATAAAAATGTGACAGTGAGTTGTGTGAGAAATGTCTGAAGCTAGAAATCCAAAAAAAAAGAAAAAAAAAGAAAGATGTGGGATCCTCAAATAAAACCTTAAACCTTTGACTGTTACAGAGAATCTAGAACGGGGCTGTCCAAACCTTTTGTCATCGAGTCACAAGTACCATGGAAATTTTTTTTTTTTTTTGTAGGAAAGGAATGTTATTTATTGTAGATTCACAACTTTAAAAAAAAATCCTGTTTGCTCTATTAAAAGAAAGGCATTTAGTTTTCAAATTTCTTTTGGGCTCAATTGAATAAATTTATTCTCAATTATAGGAACAGAATTTGTTTCAACACATTTGCTACATTTAGCCAAGTTTATAAGTAAAATAAAAGCTTCAGCAAAGTGAGAAACTCTCTGGATAGATAAGGTTCTACTTATTGTCAAAGCTTTGATACAAACACATTAATGCTTTGTGCTGCACTTAACATTATATCGGTAATAATTTTACTCTGATTACAGATAAAAACGTTTAGTTCCTGTCATCCAGTTGTGCTGGATCGGGCAAATTTGTTTCGTTCTTCAGCTGCAGTTGAGGGCCGAATAAATCGGTGCAAGGGCCACAATTGGCCCCCAGGCCACACTTTGGACACCCCTGATCTAGAAGGTGTTACACGCTCCTGCCTGGGAAGCCAGTTTGCTGCAAAAATGAGATCGTATAAAATATTTAAAAGGTTTTTTTTATGTTTCAGGTAAAATTTACACAATTAGACTTTCAATAAACCTGATTGGGGTAAGAAAGTTACAAACCAACATTGATAATGTTCTGCATATTTTTATTTAGTTCCAACATTCAGTCTTCTTTAGTTACAGTTTGTCAACCTGCAGAAGTTCTCCTATTTTATCAGGTTGTGAGAACAAATTTCATCCATATCTCTTCTTTTTTAAAATTCTCCTCCAATTTGACAAAAAATCTGTTTCAATCTGAAGTTAAGTAAACCCTCACCATGATGCTGCCTCCACCGTGTTTTACTGTTTGATGGTCTTCTTTTGGTGAAATGTCTGTGCCAAACCTCTGCTCCATTGGACCAAAACTCACTCCTCCAAAAAGCATAAATACAGTCATACAATAAATAGGAATATTGTTGAGAAGCTCCTTTATTTCAGTAACTCAACTCAAACCCTTTACATAAATAGACTCATATTTTTGTTTTTAAAGCTTATATTTTAATCAGTTATGATTTTGCACTTAAAGTTAATGAAAACAAAACATTTAAGATTAAAATTTGACTTCAGACCAATAAAAAACAACATTATTAATGCCTAATTGAGGGCTAAATGAAAACTATTAAGTTTAAAAAGTTACTTTCAATCTGACAAACGAGCCTCATCCTAACATCGATTCTAATTTCTCAGGTGAGTCGTTTTTGAAATGCTTTATCTGACTTTTCAGCAGAGGTGTGTTGATGCACCTGCACAGAGACGGTTTTACTCTGTCGTGTAAACGAGCGCCGCATCCTGTTAGGATTTAAACTGACGCGTTGTTCCGTGTTTTATCCCTGTAACACCTGAGCTTTCTGTTCAGACCTCCTGAAGCATTTCTCAGGTTTTAATGCCAGCATACCGATGTCCACAAAATCCCTTTTGTGTTTTACATTAAACAGACCTGAAAAAACAGACTGTTGACTCTGATTTAAAGGAAAAATGTGTTGACATTTCAGAAATGTTCAGATCTCTGAGGTTCTGTGACTTTTTAATTGGAGGTGCACTGATTGTAGTTTTCTGGCCGATCACCAATCTTTAATTTTTTTTTGATCCCATTTTTTAAAATAACTGATATTGTCAGGGGTTAAACTGTGACAATACATCTCAAAGTTACAATCTTATTTTATTGAGAAACACTGAGAAATACCTGTGAAACAATGCAAACTTGAGGGAAAACTTTCAAATATAAATGAAAAACTTAGAGCATTAGCTTTGATATTCCAAACTGAGAAATTTTCCAATCTAAACATTTTCTGAGATTAATCTCAAAATTTCTCTTTTTTGGCAGAAATGTACTGATTTTTTAATCTCTGTGTGCAACAGCCCTAATATGTTGTTGTAGACATAAAAACAGTGGAAGCTGAAATTTTTTAAATGCTTGGGCTGATATTACAATCAACTTGTAAGAAAAGAACAGCAGAGGGCGCTGTGACCCATTATTTGAATGTTAGAAATGTTTTAGTTGTCCTTATTTCTCATCTGACCAAATCTATGTCATGTTGATCCACATAACTGGATATTTTTATAAACCTAAGCTAAAAAGGTGGGTGTGTGAAAGTAAATCATTGTTTTTTCCTGAAAAAAGCAGCTTGTCTGGCTTCAGAGTCACTTTACTTCATTTCCTTCACATTCTGAACAGGTGTGCATAATAAAAGATCTCTTATTCCCAACTTTGATTCCTGCAAGTAGAAAGTTTTTAATCAGGATTTCAAGCTTTCAATCAGCCTCAGACATATTTAGCTTTTTGTTTTGTTCATTCTAAATTAAACTCCTCTTTCTCGAAGCGTTGGCAACACTCTGCTTGTTCGACCCCAGAGAGGTTTCTCAGCTCTGCCGGGAACGATCCGTCCTGGTCAGCACTTCCTTCTTTTGCAGACGTTATCTAAACAAGTTGTAAAATAAATGAAGCAGCTGCCATTGTGATGTGAGCGCAAAGGATTCAGAGGAACGAAGAAACACTCTTGGAAAAACTGCTGCAGATTTACAACGCAGTGGAAAAAGTATTCACCCATGTAGATTTCTATTTTCTGCTTTTTTGTCACTCCTGACTGTTTCAAATTATGAGGTATATTTTAAAAGTTGTGTAAAATACCAACAACTTTGCAAATTACTTCATATTCCACTGGTTGATTATTTCACTTATAACTAATACTTTTTCCATGAATATTAAAGAATTATTGACAAGGCAAAAAGTTACTTTAAGTTAGTTTTATTTTGTTTATAATTTCACAATATTAGCACTAGATACTGGACCAAAAATACTTTTTGTGTTTTCAAAGCTCATCTTAAACTTAAATCTGACCTAGAAGAGATACTTCATGTTTGGAAACTCTCCAGAACTAAATCAGTTCTGCAGAGAAGAGTGAGTCAAATTTTCTCCATAGTGACATGAAGAACTGATTGTTGGTTATTGCAACAGCTGTCAAGTGCAGTAATGTTCTGTAATTTCAAAACATTCCCCACTAACAACCATCTGACTTCACACTGCATGCTGATACTTGTGATGTCCTGATCTGAATAACACCATCCCTGTTTGTTTTCCTTCCAAACAGTTCATCATTTCCAGCAGCAGATTCATTTTAAATCAGCTCAAGCATCTGAAGATATATTTTTATTCACAGAATTCAATATCAGCACCTGCAGGGAAATGCTAACGTGAAAATGTTTTGCTGTGCTGTTCATCAGAGCTCTGAACTGTTAGAAAGATGCATAAAGCTTTTCTGTGACGCAGGGTTGGAAAACTGATATTTTCTGTAAGACTTGAAGCAATCAGAGCTAAACCACGAGGAGGTTACAAGCCTCCCTTTACGGTGAGCACAGCTGCAGCCTTCAAGTTCACTAAATTAGTACATTTTGTTCAGACACCTGGAGCTCCTCCTTTCAGCTTGTGAAATTCCCAGGACCTTGTTTGGCCATAAAGAAAAACGCAGCGTCATGGAAACTTTTTTCCTCCATTTTGCATAAGAAGCAACGGGGTATAAAGACAATCGAAACAGCCAGAATTAGACTGAAGTACTGGAGTTTACACACCGCAAATAGTTTAGGTTGAGTTTCTAGTAAAAAAAAAGACAAAACTAACTTCCATGTAAGTTTTCAATAAGATATACAGAAACTTGTTTTAAGTCAATAATTCCTTAATGTTGCTTTAAAAAGTACTAGTTCTTCTAGTTCTAGTATTAGTACATTGGCAGATTATGTCACCAATAATAAGACATCTTTCCCAGTTATGGATGAATTAATCTGCCAGTGGAACTAGTACGTTTTATAAAATATTAAGGAATTATTTACTTAAAATAAGGTCCTTATCTTGCTGAAGTTACCTGTAATTTGGTTTTATCTCATTTCAAAACTAGTTTCCAGTTTTCTTAGAAACTGCATCAAAAACACTTGGTAGATTTTGAGTTTTTGAGGTGAAAATAAGGAAAATAGAAACAAACCTGAAGATTTTTTGTCTCAGAGGAAACCATTGTAATTGCATAAAAATGATTTTTGGTACTTTTCCCAAAAGATGCTGAATAAAGAAGTTTCATAAGACAACATCTCCACTGTTATTGGAGATGTTTCAGATGCCTCAGAAACAAAACATAATATTTTATTGTACAGTAAATGTGTACAAAACAAAGAAGATGACTGTTGACTTCAAAGAAATTGTTAATCACTATTTTTTGTTGCATCTGTCACCATATTAATGATATTTTGAATTTTTTTGTATGATTCCGTTTATTCTTGATAGAAGACATATTCCTCTCTAATCCAAGCATTAAAATATTGAAACATAAACAACTTTTGGTCTTTATGGTGTCAAAACTTATTTGCAACAACTGCAAATAAGCTTTGCAGTTATAATATTTGATATAATATATATCAAACAGGAACCACCTAAATCTGTAACTTAACGTAGGTAGTGACTAAAAACTGCTGCAGAAAGATGCTAAATTCAACATTTTTGATCTTGCGGCCTTTGAGGCACAAAATCACTTTGATATTAGAAAATTGAAGCCATGATTGTAAAATACAGTAAAACTGACAAATACTCATTATCTTCCACAGTGAAAGGACATTATAATCACATTTAAATACACCGACGGTCACCTTGTGTAGGGCAGCTTCCCTTCTTAAAATAATTCTCCAAACCACCACATAAATACATCTCATAAATATCTTAGATCCTTTTACATCTCACTTTTACAGTTGTCAACATTTCAGACGTGCAGTGAGTTGGTCCGCTTTGCACCGATATTAGGGAATGTTACAGCTTTGACAATAAATAATTGGAAAATAAAGTTACAAAATGCTAAATTAGTCAGGTGAACACAGTGCAAAGCAGCACAGCAGGAATCTGAAAACCTACAATCTATACAACTCAAGTAGAAAGAGGAGTGTGTCAAAGTAAGAATTGTTTAAATAGTATTTGACTTGTTTTAAAGTAACAGTCAGTAGAAGTTTTTTCTATTACTGTTCTCGGGATTAAAACCGTAACATTTTACAAATCGTCGTTGGGTTTAGGAGTTGTTCTTGTCTTCGTTCTCGTCGTCGTCGAGCCGGGCCACCATGGTGGACACCAGAACCTCCATCTGCTTGGCCCTCTGCCGGCCCGTCTCCAGAACCTCGTCGTGGTTGGCTTTCTCCCGGCTGTCGTAGTCCATCACCGCCCGGTTGCTAATCAGCGACATGGCGAAGCAGCGCATCCCGGCGTGGCGCGCGACGATCACCTCATGGGCGGTGCTCATTCCTGTAGAGAAGACAAGGAGATAAATCCAATTTTATCAGTACCAGACGTATTGGTATCAGTACGTAGGAAGGTTTGGAAAAGTTTTGGTTTCAAAATCGCTAAAACTTTCTGCTCAATGTGCAGGCATGTCATGATAAGTTTTGCTACTCAATAAATTGTCTCAGAAATTATTGCGATAAACTATAATGTTGTTGTTTTGAGAGCTTTCTCAAGTAATTTAATAATAATGACATAATAATGCAAATTCACCCTCTGAAAGACTAATAAAGTTTAATATTGTAAGGTAGGAATGCAACGAGCCACTTTTTTCATTTCCGATACTGATATCTGATGTTTAGTATCGGCTGATTTGATCCGATACAGAGAAACATCACTGAACTGATTTAAAATGTTTCTTTACTTAAATCAAAAACCGTAAATAAAATGTGAAATAAAAACCACACACAACCAAAATCATAAATAATGGATTATGAAGTCTCTGTTAACAAATTTGCCCTTCAAAAAATATTATTCATCAGAATGGAAATTATTGAGCTCATTTTAATTTATCATGGTCAATTTATAATCAATTGAGCAATGTGATTGATTGATCAATTTATTATTGTGACAGGATTATTAATGTGCTGCATTAAGAACCACATTAAAAATCATATGCTCTTGGAACATAGAGTATTGTCCCTCCCCCACCTATTTCTGTGCACTGTTAGTTAAGCTGCTGAGAGAAGGTTAGTCAAATGTTTCCTTTCCTTAGAAAAAAAGTTAATGTGTAGAAAAAGTGCCGCCCTACCCCAACCTGTTTCTGCTTACTGACAGACAGCTAGCTAATAAAATGTTACTAAAGTTTCAGCCCACAACATCTGACTGTTTAAACGCTGATCGTAAAAAAATACATTTTTGTGTGAAAAATGATGATGTGCAACTTTCTACGCCTATTAACTGCTTTACCACCGAAGTTTTGCATAGTACTTTAGCACAGTACATGCAGTACTTTATGATTACTGTAACTAGTACTATATTTAACATGTACTTACTGTAAATGTTTGCTAATGATTTTGTATCAGAATAATTATAGTAAATTATATTTTACACTATTTGCCTGGAGCAGAAAAATTTTATAAAAAACTAATAACATAATGAAAGAGAGAGAGAGAAATTATGAATACTGTGGAAGGAATAATATGTCACTGAAGGCCCAGGCTTTTAGAGTCATGCCTTCATTATAATGCCTATTTTTATCTCCAGTATTTTCGTCTGTATAAATTTTGCTTCTGGATGATCTCATTTCCTGGAATGTTCATAGCTTCGTATTTCTTTCTGCCTTGGTTTGTCCAAACTCTGCTTCCTGTAAGGACTCATTTTATCAGAGGAAATACTTTCAGACACCTTATTTGGCTTTACCATGTGGACAAACTGCAGAGAAAAAAAAAGACACTTATCCTCCTCTGCAGCAACTATTGGCTTTCTTAAAGAACTGTTGGCTCAGTCAGCAGAAAGATGGGTTTGAATCCTGACCTGAAGTCTTCCGGCATGTTCTCTCCAGTCCAAACACAATTGCTAATTCATCTCTCTACTTGCCCATGAATGTGAGTGTGTGCATTTTGGTGTTTCTGGTCAATAATTTTTGGTCAGCTGATGAAATTAACTTCATTTTTTTTTTCACATTTTGAAGCAACTAAAAGTTTATGATGCAGCAGCATGAAACCCAAAATAACTTCTATCACGTCTTCAGATTTTAATCAGGACTGTATTACTGGCAGGCAAAACATAAATTCATGATAAAAAAAGAGAACACAAGTGTTTATTACTTTCACAGCAGCAACTTTCATAATTGCTACAATGCTAAGCTGTTAGCATTGTAGCCTTCAGCTGAGCTTACAACATAATCAAGTCTGGAATAATTCCCAGGATGCAGCTGGGTAACTGCGCTGTTAAACGCTCTTTTGAAAGCATTTCTTGAACGTTAACTTTAAAACGTGACATTAAAGAACGCCTCTGGTTCCCAGGGCAGCGCGTCATCGCCTTCCTTCCTTATTGGCTGGCTTGATTGCTCCAGGGGGTGTGTGTTTGTGTGTGTTTGGTAATTCTGGAATTGTCACAAACTGAATCTGAACACAAACACTGAGGATGTTTGTTAACCTTCTCCTGACCTCTGGCTCTTTGACTCATGAAGTCAGAATGGTCTGTTTTACTTGACCTCCTTGTTTATGTGAGTGTGTTTATGCACACACACATAAACATAACATCTCTAAAGGTCCTCACATTTACACAGACAGCTGTGTTGTGTGAGTAAAGATTTAATCACATGGTTGAAATGAAATCTCAGGTCAGATCTGAATGATGCAGTTACTTACCAACAGCGTCGCCCCCTAGGCGGTGCAGCATGCGGCACTCGGCGATGGTTTCGAAGGACGGCCCTCCGAGGACGCAGTACACGCCGTCTCGCAGGAAGTTGCTGAAGCCGAGCTCGGCCGCCACGTCATGCGCCAGCTGCCGCAGCTCGCGGTCGTAGGCATCGGACATGCAGGGAAAACGGACGCCAAACCTGAAGGCGAGAGGAAAACCTTCAGCCGCTGGTAGAAAGTAACAGAACGGTGACTCAATGCTGGAATTTTCCCAGATGCGATAATGCAATAATGTAACTTCTCGTATGACTTTATTCTTGTAATATTATAACTGCCAATGTTCCAGTAAAATAAAACCTACGCCATGATCAGTCCTCTGGATTAATGTAACTTATTGTTTAGTAAAGAATGCAAAAAATGTTTAATAAGAAAACCTGCCTTGATGAATAGTTAGTAGCATGCTCTATTACCTCAAATAAAAACATGAAATTATGAGCGTAAAGTCATAAAATTACAAGAGTAAAGTTATAATATTATGAGAGTAAACTTGTGCGAGAAATATGTACTAAAATTACAACACTTAAGTCATAATAATACAAGAATAGTTGAAAAAGTAAGAATAAAGTTGTAATAATATGAAAATAAAGTCATAAGATTATTAGAAAAAAGTCAAAATCACAAGAATCAGATCATAAAATTATGTGAATAAAGCTGAAATAATATGAGAATAGTTATAAGAATAAAGTCATGAAAATAATATGAAAATAAAGTTGTAATATTATGACTTTATTCTCACACTATTCTGACTTTACTCTCGTAATTTTATTTACAGCTACAGCTTTTAATAACACGTCAAAAATTGAGTAAATGTTTACCATATGCATTAACTAAAAGGACATTACTATGAGGTGACTGAATTATTACAACGTAACTATCTGGCACTAACACTTTACACAACAAATTGTAACAGTGGAGTAATTTTGTTTGGTATTGGTTTGGGGTGCGGCTCACTAAGTGTCATGTGATATCTGGTGTCTTTCTTGGCTCCGTTATCAAATGCTTATTGTGTTTTCAGCTGGAGAGAGGCAGGTTGTGTAGGAACCGAAGAGGAAGGCTATAAACAAGAAACAATCTCATGTAGGAGGGGAAAGCTGGAGCAACTGAATCTTTTCACAAGTGACAATGAAATCCTTGCATACTTGAAACATTTTGAGAGTCAATAGGTGGTTACGAACATGTCGCAAGTTGCTCCAATCAAAATATAAAGTGTTCTGCGCAGTCAATCAATTACAAGCTTGCATCTAGATCTCTGTCAAACTAAATCACAAGGACTTGGTTGATCAAACTGCCACCTTCATGCAAAGGTTTGTCACCAGTAGAGCACAATTAAATACAACAATAGCTTCAAAACGTTAATCAAACACATGACAACACAACTTACATCCTTAAGTTTACTCTTTGTTCCTTTTTTCTAAAGTAGTCCTTTACCCAAAACCAACCCAGAACAGGATGTTGAGAGTTTCAAATGGCAGGAAAGAAAATGATCCAGTCAAATAAAATTTAACATAGTTATATAAACCAGGCCCGGGACTTTAATCCGTTAATCTCAATTAATTTATTTAGTAGGTTTAAATATTCAAATATTTTAATTTAATTAAACACATTTTTGTTTACATACAAAAGTTCTGGAACCTTTGTATTTGTGCGTTTCTGGTACACCCGTAAATCTGACGCAGAGCCACAAAAAGCAGCGATGGACCACAAAGCTGCTTCTCTTGACCTTCTGGGGATTCACTTTTGCTTCAAAGAACAAACTGATTGTACGCTGGAAAAGGAGATTGTTGTGTTGAAGTTGCGCTAAAATTAATTAGCCTTTGAGCGAAGCTAATCAAGCCTCAAATAGCATCTCAGTGCTAAACATGTTGCTAATGTCACCGTCCACAATCCAAAGTATTTGTTCAAAGAAAGATCAAGAGTTTCTAAATAAATAAAAGCTGAAAGGGTTTAGCAGCAGTTTGCACCAATCTGATGGTGAATAACTAAAGTAACAAAGTTACTATGAGCGTAAAGTAACAAAAATAACAAATTAAAATCAATAAATATATTTGATGCTGAGCTCAAATGTCTATTTAATTATTTAGCAGCAAAAGGGTTTTTTAATTGAAAATGTTGCTTATTTAGTTGACTATATGATTTTCAATTGAAATGTGACTAATTAGAGACTCTGCAAGTGACTTGATTAACATTTTAATCCCACTGCTATTCTAAAGAAAAATCCTCCTCAGTTTCTGTTTGGGTTCTTCTCTGGCCTGCAGCTACCTGTCGTCGTTGGGCCCACAAAGCGGGTTGACTCCAGCGAAGCCGGGCATGTTGATGTGATCCTTGATGATCATGAAGTCTCCCACTTTATAGTCCTGGTTGAGGCCTCCCGCAGCGTTGGTCATGATCACCGTCTTGACACCCATCAGCTTGAAGACGCGCATGGGCAGTGTAATCTGGATTAGATTTAAACAGACAATTAATGACTCTTAAATGGGTCATTATTATATATTATCAGAACAGAATGAAAAATCTGACATTAGTAGTGACCACCTCAACATTAAGAGTTAAATTTTTAGTAAAATCTGTTGGTCTTGTTGTCATGGGAATGACATTTCTACCAAGTAAATTTATCTATGTCAAGGATTTTAGATTAGGGCTGCAACTATAAATTAGTAATTGAATAATCTCTCAATTATTCTGACAATTAATCAGAAGATATAAAGCTAAAAAAATATGGTTTTACATAACTTTTCTATTCTTTTTACAGAATTTGAACCAAGTGATGCTAAAACTGACACGAGACGTTTTTGGGTAGAACAGAACAGACAAAGGGATTTTTTATATCTTCAATGCAAAATGTGCACATTTTTTGAACAGTTTTGCTTAGTCATGGCTCTGTCTATGTTGTTCATTCAGCAAACGGCCTTTTTTTAAAGTCTATATATATATATATATATATATAATCAATTAGTAAATCAGTTGACAATAATTTCAATAATGGATTCATCACAATTAATCCAATTAGTTGTTTCAGCCCTAGTTTTGATGTTAAAACTAGTTAAATGATGTTAAATGAAGAGGAAACTTTATTTAAGAAGTAAACCTTTGGGTTGACAGTCTTTCCATAACGGGCAAAAACTTTCATAATATTTTGGATTTAAAAAAAAGAATATTATGAAGCTTCAAGAGCTTGCCGAGTGTTAACATTTCAAAACAGAAGAACATAAAGTGCATTTTCTATCCCACCATGGACTCTGTTTGGACTGTTTCTCTTTCCTGTTTTGGTGTATCCCACCATCTTTATTTCAGTGTAAACCGGTTTGTCTCAGGATGACCAGCGGCAGCCACACTACCACACTGAAAGAAGGTCTACCAAGACGCTATTAGTTCATCAATTGGAACAAATTTTAATCTAATGAATCATTTATCGTAAGTAGATTAATGGATCTTTCGCCAAAGCAACATGTTTGTATTTTTACTCACCTTCTGGATGGGGTGGCCCTCATAAAGGTGGAACCTGCCCTGCATGCAAACACACGGCTTCCCTTTTAGTGTCCCAAACACCAACTGGCCAGCGTGACCGCGCACTGCAACACACACGCGTGATGTTAGACTGAACTGCTGTGGGGGGTTTTTAACATGCAAGTGTTAACGGGTGTTTTTTTCTCCTCCCTTTGCTGCTCATACCTGTACTGTGGGGGAAGTTGGGAATGTCACAGTACTTGAAGACCTGTGGATCCTTGAGCATGTCGGCCAGCGCGCTCAGACCCGACCCACACACGATTCCCACGGTGGGTCGCACCTGGGTGTGTTTCAGCAGCCAATCAGCTGTGGTTCTGCACTCCTCATAGCTTACACTGAGAAAAGAAGCAAAACAACGCAGAGTATAACGATAAGCAAATTCTTCAGCAGGATCAGCATGTAATATTTGAACTGTCCCAAATACAAGAGAGTTTTTCAATTCCCAACAGTGAAAGAGTGATTTCACATCCTTCTACTGTATGTCCAATAATGCTCCACTTACACCACAAATATCAAGGCAAAATAAGGAAATGAAATGAGTCAGAGGAAACTGCACAGTCACTGGCTTCAGATGAATATCTTCCCTGTGCTTTGGAAATATTTACAAGAACACATAATCACACAGACAGTAATAGGGACAGATTATATCCTGTCTGGCTTGTATTATTGCATAAAAACTGAGTAGAACAAAATAACACTTTAAATTTCAGAAGCACACCCACTGTGACTAAAACCATGACTATTTCATATTCTTCATGATGAATTAGATTTTTCAAATCAAATTCATCATGTCTTTTCTGATCAATTCTGCAGGAAAGACAAAATGTCAAAAGGTCCCCAAATATGACAGCGTCTACAAACTGAGTCGTTTTTAGTGTTTAACACACGTTAAAGCCCTAATTAAAAAATCAAAAGAAACCCTTTTATCAGCTTCTGAACCAACTGGGACATTAAACAATAAATCTTCTAGCCAAAGATTTTAATTTGTGATCGCCATAATTAAAGTAAAATAAAATAAATTAAAAAAACTATTTACATCAACTTGTTTTATGTAACAAAGCAACAAATGAGGCATAAAACTGTAACTTAGGTTAAATCCAGCTGCAATATGGCCAGAAGAGTGACATGGGAAAGACAGTGAGAGGAGCTAAATACTTCAGTACTATTTTGTCTTGTTTGTCTAATTCCTTTCACCAAACATTTAACAACAGCAAAAGGACAAAACAAATAGTGTTAAAGACTGTTAAATGATTTAAATTACTAAATTTTTTACTCTGGTAGATAAGTAAGCTCTTTAAAACATAAGAGTTAACATGATTTGTAAAAGCTAATGTAAGTTTTAAAAAAAAATAATAATAATAATAATTAGGACAAAACTGTTGAAACTGACCTAAATCATGTTTCTATTGCTAAGAAAAGAAGAAATATTTTTCAGTTTTCTTCAGTCGAGTCTGAAATAAATTGGTAAAGTGGTTGCCTTCTGTCAATAAACAAAACATGTGAAAGCTTTTTGAAGTTTTGGATCTACAATGATTCACACATTCCTTTCCTTCAAAGAAAACTCTCTATCTTCATTGTCTAATTAAAATATTTAATGGCTTGTTTATTGTTGAGTAGGAATAAAATTCTCAAATAAAAGTTAGGCCTCGAGTTCCTGATGATTTTGGCCCACTTAACAAAAAGTTTGGACACCTCTGTCCTAAAAGTTTGATCTTTCAAAATGTTTCAAAGATGCTAACTTTCAGATATTGTAGTCTGAAAGTTAAGGCCACTTTTGAAACTTAGGTAAAAACATCTACTTTACATTTATTGTAGCATTAGAGCTACTTTATGTTGCACCAGAATAACCCATAAACTCATCTGATCAGCTGATTGATTAGACATTAAAAAGTAATAATCCGATCTAAATATGTTATTGTTTCCTGGCCCTTCAGGGTCCATCTATCTCGTCTTGCTCTGCCTCCTCCATCCTACGTGCTCTCAGTCACCGACCGATTCTTTGGTGAATGAATGATGGAGGCTGCGAAACCCAGATTACTCACAGTGGCGGTTCTGCCAGCTGTGACTGATTCGCGGACTCTTTTGTGCCACATGTGGCCGGTTCTGGCACCCAGAGGGCGGGAAGACAGTGAATACAGCAGCCGGTAATGAGTCGGTGGGTTGTAGCTGACGTATACCGGCAGAAAGATGGCCAACTGCAAACCGCTTCACGTGTTTAACGGCTCAGAACCGAACAATTCCGAGTTTTACCGATTTAGAAGGTACATCTTCCGTCACTTCGCTGACGCATTAAACCACCATAAGATTAAAAAAAAGCACAAGAGGAAAGAGTTAGGTCACTTTGTAAGATGATTAAACTTAACTAACGGTTTATAACTGAGCTCTTACATCTCGTTTAGCTTGTTGAAACTGTTAATCTGAACCATGTAGCCTGGTAAAATAATAACTTTTTCGCTCACCCAAATGTACTATCAGACATGATGAAATATGATGATGAGTTCAGCAGGTTGTTCCGTGTTTCGTTGTGTCTTCCAGCGTTGTTCTGGTTTCCTGATGGAGAAATCGGTTTATAGATACCTACACCAGCTCTATGGCACGTCACATCCAGCGTAAGAAGAGGAGGCATGACGAAGTAGCACTGTCCGCCATATTGTGAGTGGCAAGTCCACCTTAGAACAAGCACAGACATGGTTGAGAAACCAGTTCAATTTAGTTTATATTTCACAACACAACATCACAAGGCACTTTGCAAAAAAGAAAAAGTCAATTCAATCCAGCCATGCATCCAATTGATCATAGTTATCAAATATTGCAGTCAAATTCAGCTTATCATTCAAATTAGTTTTAAAAAATTAAGTTTTGATCAAGTCTTTGACTTGCAGTATTTACTCCTCCTGGACCAAACATATCAACAGTAGACAATTGCCTGCATTGTGCCATTTGTGCCATTGACTTTGCAGCAAAAAGGTTCTGTAGAAGCACAACAACCTAAGTAGTATAACTGTAAACTTTATCAAAAAGGAAAGTTTTAAGCTTGGCCTTAAAAGTAGACAGTCTGCTTCACAAACTAAAACTGGGAGCTGGTGCCATATATACACATATACATAACTAAATGCAAATTGACCTTAACCTTACCTAAAAAAACAAACAAACAAAAAAAAAAACTAAAGCACAAAATAAGCACATATCTTCTTTCTGTTATTACTATTATTATTATTACAATTATTATTAGCAGTAGTAGCAGTAGTATGAGAAAAGACTTGGTCCTTATTAGGATTTAGTGCTCACTTAGCACCTAACTCCTGACATTTGGGGTTACTTTTATTTATCTATTTCCTTAGGACACATAAACAGCTTAAAATCTGAACAACAAAGAACATATGAAGGCTTTATAGTTTCATGGACTTAATAAATCAAAAATTACCACACAGTCACACATCTTGACCTAATAAAATGGGAACAAAAGTGTGTTGGATAGCTTTTTTCATACGTTTAAAAAATAATGCCACTCAAAATATGGCGACGATGCCGATCCCCCAATCGGTTGGGCCCTCGTGCGGCATCTACTCTCATTTGATTGGTTGAGGTGTAGGTGTGGTTATACCAGAAACACTTTTCTCGGAACAAATGCTGCATTCAGGAACGTCGGTAAAAATTAGAATAGGGTGACTTTCCGATATTAATTACCGCAAAACAAAAGGCATATACATAATTAAACAGGTTGAGGCATTATAATATGATATTTGTCAAGCTGGTAAAATCAATTTCCTGCTGTAAAAACATACATCCCGGGACATATGTAGATTTTTTATTTATATGCTGAACAAGACTGTGAAGGCAACACAGGAACGCATGGTGGCGTTGCCCTTGGTGCTGATGCAATCACTTCTCACCAGAGGAAAAACGGATTTAAATCTGCCTAAATCCCAAAATAGGCAAATCCACCAGACTCAAATAATGATTTTAAAAAGTTAAAAATATCGCAACTTCGGAAATAAATAACTGAGGTAGCTTTTTTTCTTTATATTATTAGCCCAAAGTAATTTATTTCCTTATATTTCAGATTTCAGTGTAGGGAAACAGTTTAAAAGAATATTAAAATTATTATATTCACACTTATTCTTGAAATATCCAAAGTTTCTGTTCAGCAATAGGAGAATTGTATTTATGAAATTAAAATGTAAAGTTAAAGGGATAATAAGCTGGGTGGAGACATTCCGTTTTATTGACTCACTAACCACAAGCTTAGATGTTTTTTTTTTAATTTGTGCCCAAATTGATGCCCTTTATGTGAATAGGAACAGCTCCAAGAAGTCATGAAGGCAGAAATTTGTCATGGAATATGAGTCACTTTAAAATGTACTGGATAAAACAAAACAGTTATGCTAATGAAACACAATCTATCTCTATTAATTTTAGAAACTGAACATGTTTCAACAGAAACAGTAATCACAGTAGGTTAATCACACCAACTAATTGTGATAGATTTTTTTGTGCAAAGTACTTTTTATGCATCCATATTGCAGCTAAAGTGCAGCAGCATTTTTCTCATTTGGTCACTTTACAATTAAAAACTTTTAATAATATAATACTTAACATATTTTATTTCGATTTTTGTGATAAGGAAGAAATAAACAGGTCTTGCCAAATTCTTTTCAACTTGAGTTAATTTATTTGCAATTAGTTTCTTTGTTTATTCTTCTGCTTTGTTTTCTTTTTTTTTTTGTAGATTTGTATTTATTTTCTTAGATTCTTGTTAAAATTTGTGAATGAGAACAATGAACACAAGTGTGAACACCTTTCCCAGGTCCTGTGCCTCTGAGTTTAGCTTCATTTGCCCGGCAGCACAGAGCAGCCTCTGTTTGACGCTCTGGCTGTTATGTAACTGCTGATTTATATTCACTAAGTTTAGCTGTCGTGTATTCTCACTGGCTAACCTGAACCTGCTGCTCTCAAACTGCAGACAAATAAAGGAAGCGTCTCCAAAGAAGGAAGTGAGAGAACCCAGAACAGATGAAAGCGGATATTTCTGAGCACGCATAACATTTCTTAAGAACTTTATCTGCCTAATTAAATCTGTGAAAAGATGCAAAAATCCTGCTTGCTTAATCTCTCTTTAGTTTACTCATTGTAACCTTGAAAAGTTTTTAATAAATTACTTTTCAGGACGTCTTATTCATTGTGATACTCTCATGTCAGACTGGACCAAAACCATAAGGAACAGTTCCAACACCTTCTTGAATCTAAGAAGGAGGTTCTTAGGACTAAAGAGGATATGCTAGTATAGAGTGTACTCATCATCATTTCTGTTTGTGATCATGTTAATTTGATGTTGGAATACATAAAGTAGAAAAATAAATTCTTAATGTCGAAGTTAGCACCAAATATAGCAAGTCCAAAGGATTTTCACACATACTGTATGATTTATTACCAGTAGGAGTGTGATGTCATTTCCTTATCTTAACTCTGACTGCAGATATAAATTAATTGCATCATAAATAATTTGCTTTTTTTTTTTTTTTTTTTTTAATCCTATGAAAGAATCTTTTCCCTATATTCTTCCAGCTCTCAAAGGGCTACACAGTCTGGAATGGAAAGCAAAGAGAGAAATATTACTCTTGCCTGTGGCTCTGTTTGCGCAGCTTTTCTTGTCGTGCAGGAAAGTACTGCAGTTGAGTGCCTCAAACTCATATCGCATCAGAAGTTATTATGCTGGAATTTGGCCTCAGGCGGTACCGGACCCAGGACAAAATTGGCCAAAGGGACATTTTTCATCTCCAGTCTCTTTGAGGTTTTCTTCACATGAAAAACCTGTATGAACCTGACATGTGAGAGCTTAACCTGATCCTGTAATTGCAGCTATTTTCAACTAAATCTTCAATATACTTCAAAACAATGTATCCACTAATACAAAAACATATGTCTTGACACTTTAAAAGCATACAAGAAAACTTAGACAACTTGGTTTGAGCAGCAGTGCTCTAGCAATACTTTAACATCTAGTTTAGAGTTTAAATACTTATTTGGAGTTTACATCATACTGCAAACATTGATATAAGTTACTGGATCATCATACATGTTTCAATAAAAAATATGGCTT
The DNA here is from genome assembly GCA_903066815.1 of Brachyrhaphis roseni. Taxonomy (NCBI): domain Eukaryota; kingdom Metazoa; phylum Chordata; class Actinopteri; order Cyprinodontiformes; family Poeciliidae; genus Brachyrhaphis; species Brachyrhaphis roseni. Next base: position 28,919 of record CAEFZY010051859.1, read on the forward strand.
GAGATCAGCTGCAGTAAAAATTAAATAGCAATGGCCAGAGAACAAATCCTTGTGGAACACCTGTTGACAACTACAGAGCAGCAGATTTATGTTTTGTATGTAAACATCAAAGAAACTGAAACTTTTCTAACATATGATTGCATCTTTCAAGAAAAATTGAAACCAGACAATTCAGATATAACATTGTAGAATATCTCATTGAAATCATAGCTCTTCACACAGGGAAAATCAGCACTGACTTGCCTGCTGTGTTTGATTAACGTGGCTCACAGTGACCTGCAAGCCTTGTACTGCAAATAGAAGATAAGGAACATTTTGTTTTCACTCCCCTGAGGCCAAGAGGCATAAAATAAATTCTTATAGTTTGATCTGCAATTTCCTCATAAACATTTTTTGCATGCAGGCACTAGTACAGACTGTGAGTTTTAGAACCTGTAGGAATGCCAGAAGATATCAGAACAAACAGTTCTGATTTTGTAAAAGTCTTGCACTGCTTTTTTTTATTTCATTTTTAGTCCAGTAGTAGACCATTTCTAGATCAATTATTTTTATTTGGTTATTCAGACAATTAAAAGGGCTCACAGACTCAAGGAATAAACCTGTGATTTTCTGACAAAGCAAAGCAAACAAACAAAAAAACATTTTAAATGCATCTTTAGTCACAACAGACTGTCACCAAGACTCCATTTATTCTTTAATTTTTTTTATTGAATGTATGAAAAATGCTTGATTTAAAGACAAGCAGACAGAAAACAGCTTTAGAAGACAGTTTAAGTGCTGAAATGGCTTGTTTTGTCCTCTACTTGTGAAATTCCCGCAACTATTTTCAGCACATGTAGCACAAACTGTTGCCCTTATTGAATTCTGTTCAGTTAAATTCAACTCAGCAGTTAGTAAAATTTTATTTAATTGAAATAAATTAATTTCAGTTCAATTCAGTCATCATCAAATCATTTTAAACAAATTACACCAACCTGCATTTTTGAAGGTGTTATGGACACAATTTACTAAAAGAAGCTGCAGGCTGAAAAAAACGTAAAAACATAAAATTTTTGTTTGTTGAGAAACAAAAACTAGCAACATGTCAAAAAAATAAAATCATATCAATTTAATTTATATAATTAGCACTATTTATTAAATTTAAACAGTTTTATCCATAGGTATTCATGCTTAATTTCTAAAATTTAGCTGCACTAGAAACAGAACATCTCTATTTTAAGAACTGTTTCGTAAACTTTTGTGCATTAATTAATACCAACCCAATCCTGAAAATGAGTTTCTCCTCTCAGGACAACTAATTAAGTTCATTTCACAAAGAAAAAAAAATCTGAACCACAAGCTATAATTTAGAATCACTATGACAGACAGTCTCAGGTCACAGACTGATCTTTAAAACTGATCTCTGCTTCCCTCTCGTGGTCAAACCAGAACACAGCAATTTCATTCATTTAGAAGACATTGAATATGTATCATGTTTAAAGTTAGTATTTGTACTTTTGAAAACTGTTTAAAGATTTTAGGAGATGCAATTTACCAGAATCACTGAAACCTGCACAAATTTTCTATTAATTTGTCATTTTCAATTACTTCATTTCATCCAAGAGACCAATAAATAAAACAAATCTTGCATAAATGTGAACTTTATTTGAGATTTGCAAAAGGTCCACACAACTATTTATGTAATGATGTCAGAGCTTTTACCAGCTGGCCGACCTAAACCAGAACAGGAAGGAAGCGAAACGGCAGGCAAAACAGAAAATTTATATGCAAGAGAACAGAAGGTGCTGGGTGAAAGACTGCAGAGAGAGGCAGAGAAAAGAGTTTTTAGGCAAGAATAAAACAGAGGTAACTCCACCAACAGCGCCATCAGAGCCAAAAGCACTGGCTGACCCCAGAAAACACACAAACACAAACAGAATCCCCTTCACTTCATGAACAGAGGATGTGGTAAACACTTCTTTTTCAGGCCTGATGATAAAAACCACGCTGATCACACAACCACGTGAAAGCGTGATCACATGCGAGTAGATTCCAGAAAAAGCAACATGTCGGGTTTTCAAGTGTCATAATTTATGATAAAATGACACCTAAACTGAGAAAAACATACAAAAACACAAGACACCCACATTGTGACATCACAAGGTTTGTTAAAAACAACAACAACAAAGCAAATCAAAAAACAGGAAATTTAACTTTGGTTCTTCATTGGTGTCAAGCTGCAGTTATGGGTTATTGAGCAGATATTTTGGCAGTGGAGACAGGAGTCATGTATCACTGACTGTGAAAACTTCCTCTGTACCTTAACTTGGATTCTTCACCTCTACACTTTTCCTCTAAACGTTCAGATCTTGATTTCCAAAAGAAATCAAGTTTAATCTCAAAGGAGAATTTTGAACAGCTGAATAACAGTTTTTTTTTGTGTGATAATAAAACTGAATTTATTCATGTTTTCTCTTACTTTTATGACTTTTCTAGCAAATAATATTCCTGAAATATTTGGATGAACTGAATCCCAAAAGACAAGTTAAGGGGAGTAAAAAATTCAGATTAACTTGTGTGTTTTATGAGTCATTGTGAATTCTGTGGAAATGAACCACAAGAGAAAGAAAACTGAAACTGGCTGGTTTAGCTGAGTACGTTTCTCGGGTGTACCGAGGTCTGCGACCGCAACGATTCTGTCTCACAAAGATGAGAGTCATGGAGAAGTTCTCACCTTATGTTTTTCTGCTGATAGTTTTATCAAAGTAAGGTCTTGCTGCTCAATAGCATGTAGTTTTCCTTCAAAAGTTCAGGTGGCGCCACATTTGTTTAACCACATTTGTTTAATCACAAATGCAACATTTTAGTGATAGTTTCATTTCAAAGCAGCTGCACTTCATATTATCATCAGATGCTGCAACAATGTAGAGATTTAGAAACATCAGACCTCCATGAATCGTCTACCGAACTTTTAGATTGTTTGATTTTCTTATGAATTTATAATCAAAGAGACGTTGGCTCTGAAGGAAGCCGTACCTCTGAGGATTTTTCACATTTTACTCACAGAAACTTGACTCAGGTTTACAGTTAATGAAATGTGGCCTTTTTGTGTGTTGGTGAAGAGGGTTTCTCAGAAAGAACCACCCAACCACTTTGAGTCGCTTCCTGTAATGAAGATTCAACCGACAGAGGAAATATGACATAGTTTTACTTTATTTGATTTTAGTGAGGCCCCCATGCACAATTCCACGTAAAAGTATTAATACCCATTGTACTTCTCTAAACTTACTGTGAATAAGTGTAGATACTCCTAAATCTAATGTGATTGTGCCCAACAGGTGAATAGAGTCTACCTGTGTGTAATTTAGAGGTTTATTAGAGAAACTTGATGAACAAACCGCATCATGAAGACCAACGAACACAGCAGAGAAGTCAGGGAGAAAGTTGTGGAGAAACGTAAAGGTTATAAAGTACAAAAATGTTTAATTCAGGAATAGCATCTTGTTGTAAGGAGAAACTTTCATGTTATAACAAGATAAAAATCTTGTCAAAACATTATAATGAGAACGAGAAAGTTGCTTGTTACAACAAGATATAAACATTCGTTCCTCTGATGGTTTTCTTTGACTGTCTTCTCAGAGGTGTTGCTGCTTTACTGTTACAACTTTCTTATTTAAATGAGAAGATATTTTGGTTTTAATGAGGTTTAAATCTTATTAAAACAAGAATGTTTTTTTTGTTTTAACAGGTTTTGCATCTCGTTATAACAAGAAACCTCTCCTGAATTTATTTCCAAGCTCTGGCAGTTAAACGTGTCCATAATAAAGCAATATAGCAAGCCTTTCAGAACGCTTTGTTTAAGCAGCCATCTGAAAAGGGGAAGAGTACAGCATGACTATAAACCTGCATCAGACAATAAACAAAATGCTTATAACAGTGTTTCATAACCCTGATCCTCAGGAATCCTGAATCATTCATGTTGTAGATGTGTCACTGCTCCAACACATCTGATTAAAATGATTGTATTGCTTCCTCACCATGACATCAAGTACTTCAGAAGAATATTAATCACTCACTCATTTGGATATGAGACAGGAAAACACCTAAAACATGCAGGATAGTGGGCTTGACGACCACAGGAAAGAAACCCTGGCTTATGGTAAATCTCAACAAGCTGCAGAAATCCCCCAGTCAGGTTGGAAAGTCTGTTAACAGGAAAACGATTAGACATTCACTACCCAAATCTGGCCTTAATGAAGAGTGGCAAGAAGGAAGTTATTTCAAAATAAAAGCCATAAAAGCCTGCAAGTAAAATATGGAAACAGCAAATATGTGGAAGAAAGAGTTCAGTGAAATATCACTTCCTGGTCAACCTGAAAAACACAAGCTACAAATCAGTGTGAACACATCATCACCACAGCAAAGCATGGTGGTGGCAGCATCATGCTGCAGATGAATGGAGCGAAACACAGGATAACTCTGGAGGAAATTTACACAAGGTGTGTCAGTGGTTCAGCTTCCATCAAGGCAATAATTCCACACCAAATCAAAAATTAAATGGTTTAAATCAAAGTGCTACAGTGGCCCAGTCAAAGTCCATGCCTAAATTCATCTGGGAATCTGCTGCAAGACTTTATAAATTAGATACTTTATCAAATCTAATGGTAACAAAAAGCATCAAAGTATTGACTCCAAAGGGTTTAGAAATAAATGCATTTGTGCAAATCATTATGTTCAGATTTTATTCATTAAAAATGTTGAAATACATTTATCATGTTCCTTCTAATCCACAGCTATGAACTACTTCTTGTTGGTCATTCACTTGAACCCCTCATTGCGTGTCTGAGCAGTATAGAAATGAAACATCTTCTACAAATGGTTTACCATGAGAACTGAAACACTTTCCACTTCCTGCACACCAGAGTACTGTAGGTTCAGAGTGGTCTAATGATGCAGCATGTGGAGCTAAACCATGCTTATCCTGCACTTTGAACCATGCAGTGTCACAGAAGCCCTTCATTTGGCCGGTGGTCCTCATCTGCTCCCCTCTTCTCTTTGAAATAGTGCTTTGTCACCCTGTCCTGGTGCAGGAGGAGGACTTGCATTCACTTCACGGCCGTCCCTCCTTTATGTGCTGGAGCCTCACAGGACACTCCGTACAGATGCTCCTGGACACAGCAAACGCCGGCCACAGAAAGGGTGAATAGGGGCTCTGTGGGTTGCCTAAAAGGGGTTTTGTGGTTCCATCTTTGTGCATGAGCGGAAGTGTGTGTGTGTGTGTGTATGTACAGGGGCTTTTTGTTGGGGGGCCTTGTGTTGGCCTGCGCACATGAACATCCAAAACATGTGCTTCTCTGCATGTGTGCAGGAAGTTTTAAGCAAACATTCTAACACTTTTAAAGTAAAATATAATTATATGCATTCCTATAAAATGCAAATTAAGTCCACAGATGCAAACACATTCTTCCCTGACAATGATGTACATATGAATGGGCAGTAGAGTACATTTGATATCTTGGGGCTGAATTGACCCACCAGGGAACGATGATCAGTTATTGCACCAATTACACAGGACATAATCCGTACACAACAGGAATTCAGGGTGAGGGAGAGAGGGACTTGAAGGGAAAGAGGGAAACCGAGAGAGGGAGGCCTATTATAAAAGCCAAGTCCTGCCAGTTTGGGAAGAAATTGCGGGCAGCGAGACGGCGGGCTTCGGGTCCGAAACGGGAGCCCAAACGAGCCAATGAGAGGCCCCATAATTCTGCTCAAGTGGTGTACAGTATCGTGGGATGCAGGCTGCAGAATTACAGTGTGTCCTGTGAGCATGCGTATGACAACAGAGAAGACATGTAGAGCAAAAGGCTGAGGCTCTGGGCTCCAAAATCCTCTCTGCACGTGACAATTAAATTACAGTCTGCTCTGAGAAGGTAAGAAAATTCATTTATCAGCATAGTGCAATAAAACTGAAGTAATAAATCAATCAAGAGTCGGTGGAGAAATCAAACTGATGTGATTCTCATTTTTTGCAGGTGATAATATTCCCTCAAAATCTAACTTGGTCATTATGCCTTCATTATTTTTATTTGTTTCTATTAGAGTTATTTAATATGGTTACTATACTCTATACACATATATTTAAATAAATGCTGTTTGTGTACATTTAAAACATTATGAAGCTCAAGCTGAATTTATTTGATATTCTATAAGAAGTGGTAATATTGCCACATTTTTAGAATTCATATGATATTTTTGCAGGAATTTGATGCAAAAACAAGACAATAAGTGGCATTATAAGGAATAAATTGGATAATAAAACAGAAAATAGACACTGTTTTCTTTACAATGGCTGAATTGTCCAAAGCTCATGCTTTGGTTTCAGCACTAAGCAGTGAACTGAGCCAAGTTGAAAATGTTCCTCCACTGTATTCGGGTTCAGAGAATCGGCAGCTTGGAATAAGAAACGTTCTCATAAAACACATCGGAATCATTAGACACAAAATTAGATTTAAAATAAATATTTCAAAGATAAATCTACACCAAAAGCAAAATTGAGAAATGTAGTTGAAACTCACAACATAACAGCTAAACTTAATCACTTTTTGCACTTGCTGAAATTGATTAAAGACTTAAAAGAGAAACTTTTGTTGATGACAAAACTAATTAATAGAGTAGTTCTGGTGTGATTTTTAACCATTCTTCCACACAAAATGTTTAAAGATTCAGCGAATATCTTCTATAGAATCTGATCTTTAGTACTTTTTATAAATTTTCAACTGGATTTAACTCTGATGACTCACCGTCTCATTATAGCAGCTTTGTTTTCTTTCTCTAAATCCAGTAGTTTCATTGATTGCGTTTTTGGGATCATTGTCTTAATGAAACAACAATAACAACAAAAAACCCCTATCTTGTTCTGGTACATTTCTACATTCTACCATTCTACAATATAACAACAACAAAACTGCTCTGCATCATGATTTTCCCATCTTCAGACTTCACTGTTGGGATCCAGGTTTTGGGGTGACATGCAGGAGCATTTCTGATCCAATCGGGTCCTATCAGTGGAATCCAAACAGTAAATTTATTATATTTTCTACCAGCCTTTCATTGGCTTGTCAAAATATTCTGAAGCAAACTTTACATTATTTTCAAAATTCTTTTTCTTCAGCAGTGGAGTCTTACGCAGAGAGCATTCATGCATTCATTAAATCCATGTAATTCCAGGTTTTTCTGACGCTCTCTGCAGGTGGTTCTTTGCTCTTCTAGTATTTTTGTTAGTCCTTTTCTAAAGATCCTTTGATTATCTGATTTATAATGAAATTATGTTGTTTCTTTCCTGATTAAAGCACCAACTTGTCTTCACAGTAATAATTAAAAGATTAGGTATCAGTACGTTTTGCAACAATAATGTAGCCAAGATTTCAGATGGGTTTTTTGCTTCTACTGAATGTAAATGCTAATGGTGTGTTGCCTTGGTGATGAGTAACCTCTTTACAGCTCTAAAAGAGTTGGTATTAATTTGCACAGATAAGAAGCATGTTTACTCACTACTTAATGTCTGCCTCATTTAGCAGCTAATTTGTTTTGACCTCTGAGTATGTGTATATTACTTTGGTTGTAACCTACATCCGGTGTGAATTTAATGTCTGTAGCCACATTATAAGCATGTTTACTGGTGTTCTCACTGGTTATGTTTCTCGGTCCACATGTTGTTTTGCACGTGATTCACAGGAAGTGGGAGGGTGTGCATCTAAAAGGGATGGAAAAGTGCTTAATATTTATTTTGAAAAGTTTTAAATTGGAGAGAATTTGATAAACTCTGCATTATTGTAATGCAGAGTTCATATGAGTCAAGGAAAGTAAAGGTGAGAGGAAAACAAGCTGTTGTGGAAATGAAAGAAACGTGCCAGGGTGTGTGAGTGCATCCAAAAGCGAGAAGGGGGGAGAAAAAGAGGAGGAGGAGGAGAAGGATTACTTCTCAGCTCAGAATATTAATGAGGGCTTTTGTCAGAGATCTTTTTACTCTTTCTTTTCCTCTATAATGTTCTCTCACTCTATCTTTCATGCATGCATCTTTAAAAATTCCTCACATTGACCTTCAACCACGTCCTACACCATCCCAAAACAAAAATGTGTGATTTTCCACCTCAGAATTGAGGTAAAAACACCTTCAATCTGACTAAAACGAAAATATTTCTGCAAGAAAAGACATTCATACTGTAACATAACATAAGCAAAAGAAAAAACGACTAATGCGTGCAACTCTCACACACGTCCACACACACGTAGATGGACACAAAGTCGTTTCTGTGAATGGCATCTTTTGTTTCTTTTATCTCAGTTCCCAACAAAGCATTCCTGTGTACACAGAGGAGAGAGACAGGCAGAGAGAGGGAGAGGAAGAGAAGGAGAGAGAAAGAAGAGAGTTTGATAAAAGAAAGAAAAAGAAAAGAAGAGGGGAAGAAGATCAGGAAAACATCCAGCACTCCATTGTCTGGCCCAAAGAAGAAAGTTTTAATTCAGTTTTTTTCTTCTTCATCTGAAGCAGGGGTGTGCATTAGCGTTGCCATGGAAACCGGATACAGCCAGCGGGAAAGGTTGATCCCATTTGCTTCCATTAGCTCCATCAGTTATCTGATACACGGCCCAGGTGGATGTTGTTTTTCCTCCACAAACACGTGAGCGCCGCGCCGAGTTCGGGCGACAAGCAGAAACTGGGTGAGGGTGAGTCAGAGTTGACGGAGTGAGACACTTTCAATGGTGTCATTGTAATTACGAAGCTCACTCTTGCATAATCGCAGCAAAGCAATGTAATTAAAAGTGACTGGTTATGTAAGCCACGCTCAGGATTGCAAATGCACACTTTCATTAAGTGTGTGGACGTACTCGCTCTTTCCTGGGCAATTACTTTACATTGGAGTATGAACACACAAGCACAAACACTTGCTGAGGAAAATTACAAGCTGCCTTAATCACAACCAAAAATTTAATCCTATTTAATATTTTCATATGCAGATATGCAGAATAAAAGTCAATCGTAAATGAACGGAAGTGCATTTTATTAAATTTCCCAACAGAACCTTGATGGGCTGAGAGTAATGTAGTTATTTTATTCTCTCAATGTGTGACAAAAAAAGAGATGAGACACACGTTGAGCTTCCTTTATCATCCAACAGGAAGGTTTATTCTTCTTCTGTGTAATGAACATGCTCCATATACAAAGCTTATCAAATACTACAAATATCACTGAGTAACTGCAATAAATAGCACTTTGATTCAGTGCATCACAAATGGCCATAATATTCTTTAAACCGAACATGAATTATTTTAACATGATCCATTTAACATTATGAATTTTATCAAATGACAAAATCTATTCACAGATGGCTTTCAATTCTCTAAACATATTAATTTTTTAGGTAATGCTTTTAACTCAAAATCCTTGTCCTTTTTTCTCAGAACTTTTGTGTTTTTAACTATCAAAATAAAAATATGAATTTGCTTTTATTTTAATAGCTTTTACAACTTTTATTCTGCACCAATAAAATATACTTTTTTAGCTTTTAACTGTATTCATTGTTTTAACAGATTAACAGTATTTTATTTCTTACACAAAATACTCTACATAGTTGAAAAAAGGTGAAATGTTTCTTTAATGACGTGTCTCTTTACTAAACTTCACACATAGGCAGCCATTACCTACTTACTGAAAGTCATAACAATATGGTTTTTCAGGTTTTTGCGATAAATGTGCAATGTCCAATCAGGAGACCAAAATAATGTAATTTGTGTGAGAACTGTTCTAAAATGTGTAAAATACAACAAGTTAAAAGTGAATTCAGTGCTACTCAGTTAGCTCAACATACTTGTACAAAGTCTGCTAGCATTAGCCTCAACTAGCTTCCCGAAATATAAGCCGTTTTCTACACAATACTAATCACAAACTGCGTCATTAGTTGAGTCTCCATTCAATACCTTCTTCATCTCTTAAAGGTAACGAGCATCAAACTACAATTTACTGACCTGTGGTATAGAAAAGATGAGACCCACACGTTGAGCTTCCATTAGCATCTAACAGGAAGCTTTATTCTTCTTCGGTGTGTCCAACTTTCACTATGCCACCAGTGAACATGCGCCCCCTAGCGGTTATAAATGGAATCACATTAAATTACAACTTGTTACAATGAGAAATTAAGAATAGAGAAAGAAAAATAATGTTGGAGTGCTTATTTTTATATTTTATTTGTAGCTTGTTTTAACCCCTCCACACTAGCATAAGCTAACCTAAAAACACCACATTGTTAAAGACCAAAGCACTGTCTTTGTCTCATCAGACTCTACAGGTTTATGTTTGTCATGGTAGGACATCAATTTTTTAAAAAGGATTTCACAGTAGATCAGACAGGAATTAAAAAAAATAAGGTGGAAGACATGCAGTAAAAGTCCCAGAGTTGTGAATTGAACAACAAACAGAAAAACACTTGATTTTCATAGTAGGTTAGGAAATTTAGCAGCATAGGCATTTTTCAGTAGCCAAATCAATCTATGTGTCATGACATATTTGTAACCCAGGGAAGCAAAAATCTGGGATTAATCATTTAGATTGAGCATCTTAAAACTATAGAATTAAACAAAATAATGGGTTTGGTGTAGAGAGGTCAGGTCTATTTTATATGAGCAAAGTGCAGCAGGAACAGCTGCTGCTAACTTCATCTTAATGTTGATTTTGAGGGCGAGTTTTGAGAAAATTAGCAGGTTTATTATTGATTAAAGTAAGTAAGTACAATGTCAAGGCAACTTATGTAACCAAGATGTGTCAAACATTATTTTTTGAACCTCTAACAGCAGTGTGGCTATGTATAAAGATATGTAAAATTAATAAAATAGAAATAGATTTTAAACAAATCAATTCTTTGGAGAAGCTAACTTCTCCAAAGACTTTACTTTCTATTTTCAATATTTTACCTCTAATTTTTCATTTTCTTATCTTTGTCAGTTTTAATGTATTGTTTATCATAAGATTAAAAACTGCCATCAGTTTTGGGAAAACACCTTTCATCGCCTTTAAATAGAACTCACCACGGAAATGTTCTTTTCAAAATCCAGGTTTTTGATCGTTGTACTGTTTCCATAACCCACAAAAAAACCCGACAGAAACCTCCCACTCACAGAAAAAAGCAATTTGGTCTTTAACATTTTACAGTGAAACAGTGTTCAGAGATATAATTGTTGCATTTTACCAAAAGTGCTGTGACCAAACAAAAACTAGCTGACAATACTAAACATTGTTTACATGTGAACAGAGACATTGCAGCCTAAAAGTTCAGAAAAAGTTTAAGACCTCTCACTCTCAGTGCTATCTCGAGTTTCTACTAAGGAATCAACTCTTTGTCCAACTAAATGTCTCTGACTAGAGTAAACAGAAAGCTTCTTAAAAACAAACCTTATCTAAGTAAAAGTCCTAGTTTTGCCCAAAGATTAGCGCCTTAACTGAAGCATTCAGTTGTCTCTTCTCTCCTCTGAGTCACAAATGAGTCTCTGTGTGGGCGCTTTGTTAGGCTAATGCATCTTATTCTGCTCTTTTCACTTTTCTTTCCTTCTCATTACCTTACTCCCCTGTGGTTTCCTCTTCTTTGGCCTCTGGGGACTGTTGAATGCAGCTGAGTGCTGAAATGTGTGGAGGAAACAGTAATGTCCTGTGGGTGACAGGAGTGGATTACAATCTTGACTTTATAGGAACGAACACCACCGGCTGCATAATACACTCCTGTGACTTGAGTGGATTTGCTTTTAAATCATTTGCAAGATGCATATCTTAAATAAAATAATGCTCAAATATTCACAGTAAACAAATTATGATTAATAATTAGACCAAGCAAAATCTTAATTAATTGCAGTATATTAATAGTTTTCTTCAAACAACAGTTGATGCAACTACATGACTAAAATCTAAGTTCATCCTGATTGAATTTAAATCTTTCATGCATGAACTAAGTTCTGATTATAAAGAAAAATAAACAGATTTTTCCAGCAAACACACTGTGAACTCTAAATATGAGACTGATGAGAAGCTAAGCAAATTGTAATAAAAGGTTTTACCCTGGCAAGTGTTTCATGCTCCATTTTGGACACTTAACACTTTTGATCATTTAAATCATTTTTTTTCTTTCTTAATGTCTCTTAATGGCTAAGTTTTTCAAGAATAGCACACCTGTTGCTTCTTTTGTTTGATTTAATTTATTGCAGTAGCAGCATGAGAGCAGCAGCTCTTACATTTTACAGAAAAGCAGATTTAAACCACTGCTACAGAATTCACACAACTACTAACTTCATTTTATCTATAGAGCATCAATTCATGATAAATGTTATTTGCTTTTTACAGCTATTTATATATAATAACAATGTCTGCACTAATAGCGATTTGCTCACCTCAGGATACTTGATGCATAAAACTGAAAATGAAACTGATGGAATTATATTTTCTGTGTAATCCAGCTAACAATAAAGAGACCACTTGGCGGCACTCAGAGCACTGCAGTTTCATTCATACGTGGTCAATTTATCCGTAAATATGGAACATGACATTACAGCATCATTCCCTGGGGGCCAATTCAACCCCAACATTTCTGTCCTACACATTTGTTTCTGTGTGGGCTCTAAAAACTAAAGATTTACTGACTGTCAGGTGAAACTCTGCTTAAGAGGGAGTGTGTGGTTTTACTAAGCAAATGTGCAAGAGGAAGGAAGACAGATGGAGGATGAGGATAGCAGAAGAAACACCGTTTCTATTTGTGATAAAAGAGTAAAATGTGAGCTCCAAATGAAATTGTGACCTTGCTCAGGCTGAATCACGCAGATATAGAAACTGTATGCAAATAAAACTGCTTTTATAATACTTAATATATTTAATTTATTCTCAGATAGCATACATAGGGTGTGTTTATGATAATACAGATAACTACAGACAGCTCATATAAATAGGCTTATGTTACGCAATAAATGAAAAACGTTATATTTCCAAAGTTACAAATGTATTTCTGCTAGATTATCAAGCAGTTTTATCAACTCAAGAGGAAATATGTCGGTGAAAAGATATTTACTAATGCAATTAAAGAAAACAAAACAATTATTTTAAAAAGACAGGAATAAATCAACAGCAAATAACTTTAATGAAAGTATTTGCCCCAGGCTCCTCAGCCTGCTTGCACGTCTCATTCGTCCCTCATTCATCTATTTATCTCGAGTCTTGAGGCGCTCCCTACTTCCGCCAGCTAGCTGCGCACTGCAGCATCAAACTTTACAGAAAACTTCAGAAAGGGTATTCATAGCACAAAACAAAACGAAAATGAGTCATCAAAGATAAAAAGACCTCGTTACAACAATCTAGGTCTTTGATGACAAAGAAAGATTAAAAAAAACAAGGCTTCTACAAATGAAGCAGTTTTTTGAGCATCCAGATATCTGACATGTTACTTTCTTTTGTTTTGAACCTCTCTGCAGCTGTAAATCTTTATCTTTCTTAGCACATTCAGCTTTTACTACATCTGCCAATCATTCGCTGAGCGACATTCAGAATATAAATATTATCTCCACCTTCCTATCTGTAGGTTCTTCTATTATGCACCACTTTATTAAATAAAAAGTCACTAATTGCAAATCAAACTATTGAGCAGTTAATACATCAGTTATATATAGGACAAACAAACATTCACCCCCCCCCCCACACACACACCCACACACACACACACACTCATATTTAAGGGCAATTAAACTCATGTTTTTGGACTGAGGAGGGAACCTGGAGTACCTGGGAAGAACCCACACATGCACAGGGAGACTTACATTAATGTAGACAGTGATACATAATGTCAATATCAGTAGATAAATGACTTATTTAAACATTTTCACAGTTTTATTAATCGTTAGTTGTCCATTTATGTCTTCAAAATGATTTTAACCTGTGAAGGTCTCGTGTCGTTGACAAGATACTTGCCTGGCTTTATTTGAACTTCCACTAGTTAAGCAGAAGGTGACAATGTATAAGTCAAAGAAATGATCTGCAGAGCACACACCAACAGCCACACCCATGCAAGAGAATGGCTTTTGACCTGTTCACTGATTATAATGCAGGACTAGGTGAAATATTCTGTAGCTCTGATTAAAATATTTCCTGTTAACAAGCATCGTAGCTGTGTCTCCTTGCACGTTTTTCTGTTTAATTTTACTTTTCATTTTTCTAATTTCCTCTGAACAACGTATTCAGAGGGTTTATGGAAAACTTTATGTAAAAGCAATGGATTTTCATAGTTTTAACATGCTAGTAGAAATAAAACTCTTAAAAATGTGAACTCCAGGTCTCCTCTTCTGCAGACATTGCAGAATTAAGTCTTGACACTATACATCGGTTTTTCTGCTTGTTTACCTCGACTGTGTGGTTTTGTAATGCTAATATGTGTGTGGTCGTCAACAGAAGCGCACAATTTGCCTTTTGAGAAAATGTCTCACAGTCATGAATCCTATATATTAACACTGAGAGTGAATTTACTTTTCAAACTTGGTCTTGAATTTTACAGAAAAAATTAACAGAAGAGTTCATCCTATTACGTTTGTGTTTGCATACATGCTAAAAGTTTGCAAAATAGGCAGGGCGAGATCTTCTTCCTGTGATCGTATCATTTGATCGTGGCAACAGATATCAAATTCGGAAGAGAAACAGTTTTTTTCCATGACAGCTTACACCTCAGAAAAGGTTTATGTAATTTCCAAATCTAACTTTTTGCTTCAAGATAAATGTGGTATTTCCCAGACTTTAAAACAAAAATAAAATCAACAAAAAAATGTAATTTAAATAATGTGTTCTGGTAATTTTACCATGCATGTAACAGATATATCTCATTTTGAGGAAGAATTTCTCTGCAGGGAAGTTATGAGCAGTTAAACGTTTGTGGTTTCCACTGAACTTTTTGTTTTTCATCAGAGAAGTGTGTCTACTCATGTGTCATAGTTCTGCTGGTGTTACTTAAGTTGGGTGTAAAGATGAAGTAGATCGCAAATCAATCTAGGGAAGTCAAACTTCAACTTCATTTTTCCCCTGTTTGTTTGTCATAGATGACTTCTGCTACGCCGCCCTGCTCTCGCAGCTCTTCCCCTCAAAAGGTTTGCCACTCTCAGACCCAAACTGATGTTCTGAAACCGTTGCTGGGCGGTGGCGCTTCTGTTGGAGGTGGGACTCTGAGGAAGAGGAGGCGCATCCTGTCCAAAGATGGCCGAAGCAACATGCGCATCGAGCACATCAGTGGGAGGAACGCCCTCTACATGCGTGACCTCTGGACAACTTTTCTTGAAATGCCATGGCGCTACAAGTTCTTCCTGTTTACAGCAACGTTTGCGGGGACCTGGTTTCTGTTTGGGGTTGTGTGGTACCTCGTTGCTTTGGTGCATGGAGACCTGCTGGGTGAGAGAGCAGAGGTTTCATTAAAAAAGTACCTCTTTACAGTTTAACACTCCCCCCTCACATCACCCATGCACCTCAGAGTTTCCATATCTTTTCCATCTGAGGGCAGGATTTTGATAAGAACTGACATCAGGGTTTATCCCACAGTATCACGCGACGCTTCAGAAATTTCTGTGAAGTTTTCCTGCCTGTTTTTTAAATGAAGAAACACAGTTTTACTTCCCAGTTTAAGTGTGAATGAAGTCCGATTCTCCAGTCAAACTTTGACTCAATAGTCTAGAAACTTCAACACCGACAGGGTGTCATTACGAGTTTCATAATGAGTCAACTAACGAATGCAACTGAAGACAAGAATTTATCAAAACAAGATCTAAAGCTCCTGAACAGACAAATGCAAGCCTCTTAAAGAGACAGTAAATTCGGGGACTTTACTTTTATATATAAAAGTAAAGTGAAGAAGTTAGCAAAATAATTTTTTCAGTTATTTCACTAACTTTTTCTGTTAGCAAAAAAGTTAGCTAATTGAAAAAGTTTATATATAGATGTTTATATATATAAGTTTATCATTTTTATTATAAAGCTATTCCTTAGTTATTGTTAATCATAACACATATAATATAGTTCCAATTTTCACACAAATATGCAGTGCCCTATGACGTTTTAATTGTATACATCACAGGAATTTAGAATATTATTTTACTCTTATTGGATTTAAGGTGAGCAGTTTATTTATCTTATTCAAATAAATGTATCAACCAAGAAAATTCAGATTTAACACACAATTTTAAAATTAAATGTTTATTTGCATGCTACTGAGTGAAAGAGGTATTTATCTCACAGCTACAACAAGCTTTTTGGCAGTCAGAGCTGTAAGATCTTTCCTGTCATCGGTCTCCAGACTTGGACTACCTGTCTGTTGGAGTCTTGGCCCATTCCTCCTTTAGTTGTCATTGTTGCCTCCATTCACTGATTGTCAGTGGGGCTGAAGTTCAGATTGTCTTAGCCTCTTCATGACCTCACTTTGCTTTGTGGTATTGCTGATATGTTCTTAGTTGGGCTGGGAAACCCATACGTGACACATTTTCAGTTTTGCCTCGGGTTCTCATGCAAGAGTTTTAGAGTATGCGGCCCCCAACATTTGAAGTTGCCTTGTAGTCTTAGCAACCAAAACAGGCCTAAAATATAATAGGGATGATCGTCTTTGCTTTGGTTTTTATATTCACACTACTTTTCTTTTGGTTTGTATTAAACCAGTTAGTTATCTAAGTATTGAAACAGGCAGAACTGGACAGAATAAAATCTCATATGAGTGAATTTGTGCAAAAAATGTAATGAACATGTTTGGTTAGCACATAAATATATCCTAATAACTTCCTTTAATTAAGAATTTAAGAAGAGGAGTTTTTGCTGAGCTAAGATCAGAGCCGCACACATTTATGAATAAATACGAGGTGAAGAGAAAGAATAAAACTGCCTCGTTTGAAGTGGTTCTCATCAGAGAAACAGGAACTGAATCCCAGGTTCAAATATTTGAACTTATTCTTTTCAGTGAACTGCAAAGTCATTTCATAACATGACCAACACCAAATACTTTTGACCTATGATCTAAAATCCCCTAATATGATAGTTCACTAAACAGGAACATGGTTATAGCTTGCAGAAAATTCCCATAAAATTTATGCACCAATAATTTCATAATTGTTTTTATGGGAAAAGGTGATTGTACTTCAGTGAAACAATAACTCACCACCCTGATTCAAATCTCTTTAAACCTCCCTTATATTATGAATAATGGAGAATCAGGTGCTGAAGTTGTAACCTACCATACAGCTTTGACACAAATACTCTGGTTTCTGTGTCAGGGCTATTTTTTCCTGTTTAAACCTCATTGGTTTTGCAACAGTTTCTTTGCAGCTCAGCAAAATGTGGAACAAAATAGGGGGAACAGAACTGAGAGCATTGCTTGCAGGATTGTGGACTAGAGAGAGGTGGAAAATGTATATAAGAAAAAGTGAGATAGTTAGTGAAAACTCTGTTAAGTACAAACAGATGTTGCTATGATGTGAAGTGAAAATGAACATCTGTAGAGTTTGAATGATGTGAACTGATAGTTTGATCACTTTCTGCTTGTTTGACCTTCTGTTTGTTCAACAGAATCAAAATGATGCACTTTTTATCTAAAGTCAGTATATGCTTAATAGACAAGTTAACAATTAACATGATAAAATCATTAGACATAAAAACATGCATGCACTGCAAAAACAGAAAATTGTAACAAATATATTTGGTGCAGTTTCTACTGCAAATAACTGCAAGTACACTTGAAACTAACTTCAGAGTAACTGTTTAGCAAGATATAGAGTCTTGTTCTCAGCAAATAATACCTTAATATTGATGAAAAAGTACTTGTTCCCTTGGCAGATTATTTAATTTATAGTAAGACATCTTTCTTAAGTTCTACGTTAATTTATCTGCCAATAGAACTAGTACTTTTTCATCAATATTTACTTAAAATAAGCCTCTATATCTTGCTAAAAAGTTACATTTAAGGTAGTTTGTCTTATTTTGAGTATGCACTACAAACTAGACCAAAATTACTTGATAATTTTGTGCTTTTGCAGGGTGAAGAGTTCTCTACTCTGCAGCTCTTCACACATGCACACAAAGACGTTTTGACAGTTACAAAGAAACGAAGCTTCTGGTTTTATTTCCTGTAAAACTGAAAACCACATGAGTGTGATCATTCACATAGACATCAAGCCCAATACTATATCCTCAAAAAATAATAAAGAAAAGCACACCAGCACCTCCGCTTCTTCCTCTGATGACTCATTTTTCCACTGTTAGACATGACAAGAGTCCTCCAGAAAATCTAGGTATTAAAAAAGAAACTTCTGCTCCTTTACCGCAGCCTTGATGATGTCGTTTTCTTTCCAGAGTTCGATCCGCCGTCCAACCACACACCCTGTGTGATGCAGATGCAGACCCTCACAGCAGCCTTTCTCTTCTCTCTGGAGTCCCAGACAACCATCGGTTACGGTTTCCGATGCATCACAGAGGAATGCCCGGCTGCCATCATCCTCCTCATCCTGCAGCTGGTCATCACCATGCTCCTGGAAATCTTCATCACCGGCACCTTTCTGGCCAAGGTCATTAACTGAATGGAGAAATGTGTGATTAAAAACTGTCCAATCCAATGATCCAAACAGTTGGGAGGTGTAGGCCAAAAGTATTCATACCCCTTCTAGTTTTCCACTTTTTGTCGACTCTTGGCCCAATCGCGAATCTTTTCTGTATTTTGCCATATATGAGTCTTTCAATTAAGTCTGACCAGCTTCTATGTCCCTGATAAAGAAAAGTTGTCCCATAGAATAATGTTGCCACCATTCAATGGAACAAAATGAACACGTATTGTTCATTTTTGCCACTATTGAGCCACATATATAAAATGTAAGTTAAAGGGTTTTTTTTAATAATGGGACAATATGTATTAATGAAAATTTCCATGTAAATGCATACAATTATAGACAAGAGGCTAATTTCCACTGACATGTTGCTGCATTAAGAAAGGCATAAAACAACTTTCAAATCTATACAAATTTGCATGTAATCAGCGCTGACATTTTTGACTTTCCAAGAGCCGGTTTTTAAGATGTTTTTTAATGAGATTAGAAGTGAAAAGTTCCTTATGTTACTCTGAATCATATTCCAAGTGTGAGAAGCACAAAAAGAAAAAGTAGCTTGACTCACAGCAGTTTTCCTAAGTGGTATTGAACTTTGGTCTCATCTGACCAGAGCTGTTTGTTGTGTCTCTCGTTGTTATATGTCTAAAACAGTTCGAAAAAGTGTTTCATTTTTACTTCATGTAAACTCTCTTGGTAATGAGAAAAGGTTCCAGGGCTGTAAATATGTTTGCAAGACACTTAATCCTGATTCGTCTAAGAGCAACACAAACGTGAATTAACTGAAAATACCTGACGAAAATAAAATCTGGGCTTTTCCCGGTCAGATTGCACGGCCAAAGAAGCGAAGTGAGACGGTGAAGTTTAGCCAGCATGCTGTTGTATCAACCTATGAAGGCCAACCCTGCCTGATGATCCGGGTGGCCAACATGCGTAAGAGTCTTCTTCTCGGATGCCAGGTGGGTTCACATGCTGCATGGACAGAAGTAAAAGACTAATATTTAGTTTGCTTATTGTTGGATTTGTGGAATGAACACTTTCAGTTTTCCATTTTTAACAAATATTTCCATGCAGAGTTTTTTAGCTGTGCAATTCTTTAAAGTAAGAGCAGTGTGTGCTGTTTCATTTAGGTGACAGGGAAACTCCTGCAGACGTCCCTGACAAAGGAAGGTGAAACAGTTCGTATGGACCAGAGGAACGTGCCCTTCCAGGTGGACACATCCAGCGACAGTCCCTTCCTCATCCTTCCTCTCACCTTCTACCACATCATCGACGACAACAGCCCCTTGAGAGCCTGGGCCGCCAAGGGTGAGCTTCGTCAAAAAAGCAGTAACATGTTGGTATTACCACATGTTATTGCTTTAAGTAGACTTAAGTAGACTTAAGTTTCGTTACTTCTTCAGGCTTTTGAGGGCTGTGCTGTTAAGAAACCCTGTTGCTTAGCAACAGGGTTAAGAAATACAAACAGAAATACAAACAGAGAGGAACCTTGCTACAGACTGAAAAGCTAAATTCACTGCAGAAGTAGACCAAAAATATCAATAGGGCTCCTTGGTCAAGAGTATGACATTTAAAGTGTCTGCACAGCACAACATTAAGTTTAAGTAATGGTGTTATTGTTTTATTTCTGAAACATTTGCAATGTTGAAGTAGCAGTGAATGAATGCACATTGTTGTTTTGAATGTTCACCAGCCATATTGAAGAAAACAACTATAAATATTTGATTGCCAAGAACTCAAGAAAAGTTGCCAGTTTGTAACTTGGTAACCTTTTTGTTTTTGATCTCTAAATCAGTTTTAAACCCCAATAGATGGATTCATCCTTTTCTGATGAGTAACTTTGCGCCGACGTTCTTTACGACTTTAAAAGTTCTTTAAAACATACACCTTTCTTGTGCCTGTTTAACACAATGTTCTGCAAATGCAGTTTTTGTGCAGTGACGTTTGAGTTTGATTAATTGGTGATACATGGCTAAATGACTGTATTTACTACCAAATGTAAGCTTTCAAAAGGAATAAGTTGGGCAATGAACTTGCAAAAGGGAGGATAAAAATAGTCTTTTTTTTGGTGGTTAGACTGTGGGGGTGCAGCAGCTTCAACTTCCTCCCTGTGACTGTGCTTTATATATATATTTCACCTCACTCTTTACTTCCTTAATGTGCAACACATTTTTGTAGAAGGTTTTTCCATTTATGAGAAAATAATTTAGGGGAGATCTATTGATACATTTTACATGTTGGAGGTTCCTAGATTTACTTCAACTCCTAATTTTTATTTGCTTTCTTATCCATGCATTTCTGAACTCGGTGAATCCTTGCAGGGTTTGTAGAGCCAGACGTCGTCACTGCAAGAGGCAGGTGCATCCTGGAAAGATTGTCAGTCCTTCACAGGACAATACAAAAGCAAACAATAAGGCATGAACAAACTCAGACATAATGACAGGCTTAGGATGGGCCATAAACATTGCATTTAAGTTCAATATTTATTGGCCATGTCAAGAAAACCCGAGATCATCCCACTTCCCCATGCTGGAGATTTTAGTTTAACAGTAACAATAAATAAGGTTACCTTTAAAATTAATCACACAGGTGACATCTAAGACCCAACAGTAGACTTAAACTTCAATAAAATCAATCTGATTGTGTGTGTTGTTTTTGTCTCCTGCAAACTTTGCTTTATTTCTACTTCTTTTTCTATCTAATCATAAGAAGTCACAGTCAGACAGAGGAGTCTTGAAACAGGAAAAGCAGGTTTCCTAGAAAAAAAGAGGAAATAAGTTTCCAGCCTGCAGATTTATAAAAATAGTTGAGACTATTCCTTATTTCAAAGCATGAAAGTTTCAAAGAATGAAATCTAAACATTTTGAGTAATTGGATAAGATTCAAAGTAAAATACTTATATTAATATTGGTTTATTTGCAAGAATACTTACACTTACACTTGTGGGAACATTTACAAGTAAAACAAGTATCTGTAACTTTGGTATAAAATATTACAACAATAGATTATTCTTGGTTTCTTTTCAGAAGATCATCTGTAATAACTCACATTAAGATTGTAAAAAGAGTAACTAATAAGTTATGGTTATAATATTATAAATGCATGCTAAATCAAAGAAGTTAAAAAAGGGAATGGATGTGATTTTGACATTGAACTTGAGATGGTGTAAAACCTGTAACTGCAATTAAAGATCACTGATGTGTTGGAGGTAGATGGTAGGCGAAAGGTTAGAGGAAAAAGGGGAACTAACAGGAGGGCAGAGATGATCAGTGCCTTATTTGGAAACAGATTGTTGAACAACTTAAACTTTTCAAAGAAAAAGTTGTGCAGGCAACAGACGAAGGAGGACCGCTGAGCAATCCTGAGACATTAGCACAGATATCAGGACATAATGTCTCTAAGACAAAGATGGATATGAGATCATCTATCCAAGCGGACAGCCAATGAAACAAGCACAGCAACAGTGTTAGCCAATGCAAACGCACCAAAAGGGAGGATAAACCTTATTAAAAGTGAGTGCAATAGAGGACTTACTTATTTGGTTATTTCTGCTACTAAATTAAGCTGTACTGACCCTTGCAAAATTGCCTTACTAATAAAATATTTAGCATAAAGAAAGTCTAAAAGATGTTGAGGACATTCAATTAATGAGTCACCTCAAAGTTCTTTGATGGTTGTAAAATAGCTATGATGTTTTATTCTGGGGAGGAAAAGGTGGAAAATATTTTATAGGTTGGTCCTTGGGACTCGAGTCACTAAAACCAACCTGGTTCAGTAATAAGTGCAAGTTGTAATAAAGAGAAAGAGCGACCATTAACAGGTGTGCTCTGTGAAACACCTATTTGTAGATTCAAATGAATCACTAAGTGTGTATTTATCTTTTGTAGATTCAAATGAATCTACAAAAGATAAATATTACACAACAACCTTTTTTCCTCTTTTTTTTTTATTCCAGCTTTCAGTCGAACCTCTACACAAAACCAAAATTCTTGGTTTTAATTGCTAGCAGGAGTTTTTGTTTAAGCGGGAAGAAGGGTGAAGCATCTGGATGGAGGTCGTCAGAAACCAGGCTAATCTTTCTCGATGCCAGATTAAACAGAGTTTACTTCAGTTCTGGACAGAGTAAATCCCAGAACTGAAGATTTAGGAAACTCAATTCAGATGGAGAGCTGGAAGCACATCTCCTCTCTCAGAAGAGGAAGTAGAGAGAGAGAGTAGAGAGAGACAACAACAACAAGTTGCAACAACAGTCACAGTAAAAACATGTTTTAACCAAACATGTTTCCAAACATGTTTGGTTAGTTTATCCCTTGTTTCAGGGATAAACTAACCCTGATACAAGGTTAGTTTGTATCATACATTTATACTTATATAAATGGAGGAGGTTGGAACAGCTGGACAAAATCCATAACACCTTAAAATCAGGGTTAGCATTGATTCCTTCTTTTCTCTTTACCATTTTCTTACTCATCTTTTTAAGCTAACCCTCTCATGTTACTTTATCAGGTGGCGGATGGACAGATCCAGAGTTGGCTGACTTTGAACTCTTGGTGATCATGAGTGCCACCATAGAGCCGACCTCTGCCACCTGCCAGGTCCGCACTTCCTACCTGCCAGACGAGATCCTCTGGGGTTACGAGTTCCCCCCCGTCGTCTCTCTCTCCCAGTCTGGCAAATATGTAGCGGACTTTTCCTTCTTTGACAAAGTGGCGAAGACCAAGATGACCCCCATCTTCAAGTCGTCCAGTTCACAACACGAATACCAGAGTAACGGAGGCGGACCCGTGTCTGAAGTGACGGATCCTGAGAAGATTCGTCTGGAGCAGAGCTACAGGGAGCATCGAGGTGAAGACCGAGGCCGAGTCAGAGACGGCCCCATAAGCGTTCGCATCAGCAACGTCTGAACAGCTAAACTGGCTGAAAGTGGGACATTTTGTAGCAAAACAACATGAGGGTTTGTGAAGCCTTTCATATATGTAAGACAAAGATTGTTTTAATTTTTTTTTTTATCAAAGTGACTTGAGGCAAATCGTATGGTACTGCATTTTGTAAGGAAATATTTGTCACTTATGATGGAATATCTAAAAAATCTGTGCTAAAAGAGTCAAGTAAGGGAGAAATTAAGTGTAAGTCCAATATAATTAATCTCAAATTAAACTGAAAGATGTGAAATCTACAGAGTTCTACCTTCATGACAACAGAGTAACATACGTTTTGTCAAGGGTCTCACCATCACATTTTTTCTTGCACACTTAGTGATAATCTGACCGTCCAGGGTTTGAATGCTCAGCACTCCATACCAAGTCTATTGGTACCTCCAATTTGCTTAAATTGTTTTCAGTTTATTTAATTAGAAAATAGGTCCCTCTCCCCTACCTTGTCAGTCACTCCAACCATTCACTCACACAGTGAATCTTTCTCAAAGCAGACAGAGTGTCTGCATGGAGTAGCATGAGATTAAGTCATAATATCGCTTCATTGTTGCAATCTTTGAAACTGAAACACTTGTAACGCATAATGTTTGTAAGAAGTTGTTACTATAAGAAATTTTTTCAAAGCTTTTTCCACCTTTTTTTGTGACATTTTTCTATATGATCCTAGTAAGAACTTAAGAGAGAATGCAAGACATCTGCAACAACCTGGAGGCATCAGTATGCTCAACCTTAAACTCTTTGTTGAATCTCTTCTTGATTCGTTTCTAGCATTCAGTTTTCTTTGGTAGGACTTAAATATCCAATTTCTTGACCTGGAAACATTTCCCATGCCCTCTGCGCTCACAGTCTCACCGATTTATAAAATCAAGTAGAACCTAGTTTTGCATGCTGTGCAGTGGTGAAGCTGGTCTTCTGCTGATTTATTTGGATGGTGAAAAATAAAATTCTTCTTTATCTTCAGCTTTTTGTTATAATCAATAGATCTGTGGGCTTTTAGTTTTATTTATGTTTCTATTGCTTATTTCTTTAATTCTATTCTCATGTTTGTTATCTTAGTTTATGCCTGGTATCATATCAGCTGTTTTATTGTTTCTGTTTTGGATTTAGTTATGTTTCTTTCTGTCAGCTGAAGGTTTTGGGTGAAATGTGATTAGCATGAGGAAATGTTTATGACTTTAAATACAGTCAAGTCTAATATCATCTGAGGGAAAAGTAACTTTAGAGAATGATTCAGTCACCAGCATGTTTCACTTTGGTTGGTGTTCATTTGCTGATTTGTGGTGTTTTTGTGCCAAACTTACCGTCTGTAACTGTGGCTAAAAGTTCCAGTTTGTTTCTATCAAACCACAACGGGCTTTTAGCCAGAACTTTTCTTTCAAAGGAAATACTTTTATCATTCAGTTTTACCATATGAGAAATCTCTGACGTTGCTGTCACATGTAGACCATAATACTTTTGCTTTCTTGTTTTTTTTTTTAGCATGATTGTCGTTACTATGACATGACACATCTATGATGTTTCTTGTACAATCCTCCTGACAAATGCTTTTGAGTTTTTGTTTAACTATTGTTGTTTATCCAAGAAGTCTGAATGTTGAAATTGTTTAAAAAAGTGCCTAAAGTTTTTGATTAAGGTTGTTCACATGTTGGCAACGTTTTAATTTTATCCATCTTCCTTTTTCAGTAAGGACATGTTACATCAAACATGTCCTTACTGTACGTTTGATGTAATGTAACATCAAACATGTTACACTACATCAGGAAAGGATGAATCTTGGCCAAATTTTTATATGTCACTAAAATCTGGTATTTTACCAGGGATCAGAAGACTTTTTATGTTCACTCACATCTCTTAAAGCAAATGAAGTACAAAGTTTGCAAACATGTAAAGTGTGACATGGGTCTTAGACATAAAAACAACTGTTTTGTGAATGTAGATAACTAAAGCTGATTTACATAAACACCCATTTATCTGAGATATAATGTCATATAATTGTGTAAAAGCTGAAAGGTCAGAAACTTATTCTGGTCTCTTTAGGTACTTCCCAGAGCACTGAAGCATCACTTTGTGAGAGACTTACTCACTCATAGGTGAGACAGCCTGAATGTGTATTTTTAAAGTTGTGAAAAACAGAAGTAAGGGAATAAACATAAAATACCCCCAATTTCAAAGAAAAACAATTTTTCCCTCTGCTGTTCAAGTGAATGTATTGTAAATTTCTGCACTTTAAAAGTGTTTAACTAATCCCAAAAGGGAAATTGCTTAAGATCAAACAGCTACGGTTTGTTGAGCACAAAAGCAGAAAGTCATATGACTTTAGATATTTTCTTCTTATATGGTAAGAAAAAATAGCACCAAGCTCAGAAGTCTCACCCTCAACTTCCTCCTAAGCATCTGATGAGTATTTTCAAATTTCCTTTTGCAAAGTTTGCAGTGGAAACTGTTGAGAAATTTCCTATGTCAACTTTAGACATAGGAAATAGAGTTCCTCATGGTGCGTAGTAAACTGTATGTTTTAGTGCTGAATGTATTTTTTTTGTTAAACTACAATATGACATCTGTTTCTGTATCAAATGAACGTTGTAGCACTTTATTGAAGTAAATAATGATTATTTGCACCTTCAGTAGATTAGTTGACAATTTGTCAAACCTTACCATTTGTAAAATATTCCACTGAAAGCACTCTGAATTTATATTGACCAACTTCATTGTAGCTGCTGTAAATTTAAAAATATAGTCAGAAACCTGCTGTTTCTTTGTCAACGACGTGCAAATGAACAAACTCCAGTGGATGTAAATACTCATGTAGAAATGTTGTATCTGTGCCTTTAGCAGTGAAGAAAGTCTGATTGTTGTAAGCGTTTGATGCAATCACTGCATAAAGAATTATTGGAGTTACTAATTCTGTGAAATAAAAACAAAAACTCCTTCTACACATATAAAGATGAAAGTATCTGATCGATAAGGGCTGAGATATAAGAATGACATATAAAGCTAAGATGGTTGTGACTGATATGAGAAATAAGGTGTGGTGTATCTTCTTTTAGCAATTTGAATTTCAGATTTTAAATGAGTTAATTCTTTAACAACTGGTCTAATAAAGCTTATTGTTAAATATTGTAAGTGGCTCGTGTCTTTTGGTTTAATTTAATCAAAACTGAATTCCCAAATTGTTTAAATTTAATCTAAAACCCAGTGACATTGTAAAAAACAGATAATAATGAGCATGAGGATAAAAAATGAGCAAATATCTAAAACTGTGATGCATTTCCGATGAGCATAAGTGTAAGTATAAGTGATGAAATTATCACATTAAAGTATCAATTCAGTTCTGTATTTTATATAGCAACAATTCACTAAAATGTCAGAATTTTGTTGGTTTTCTAATTGTGTTGACTTTAACAGTTTGCATCAAGTCATTAACTTGCAGGATTCAATCTTCTTGGATGAGAATTAGCAAACTTGGATAATAGCTGGTATTGTGTTGTTGACTTTGCAGCAATCCCTCATACTGATCAAGCATGCAGCGACAGTGGAGAGGAAAAACTGCCCTTTATCAGGAAGAAACCTCCAGCTGCTTCTACAGAGAGAAAAACAGAGAAGTTAAACATAAAAGCTTAAATAAAAGCAAATAATGCAAAATTGGAGAGTGGTAGAAAAATGTAGCAGAGTGAGAAAATGTGGTCAGCATGTAATCCAGGATGCTAAGTCTTTAGCAGCATAAACGCAGAGATGACTCAGAAAAACCTAAGTAAGACTAACTAAAAGTTTTATCAAAATGTACATTTTTAAGTCTAATCTTACAAGTAGATATTACATTTGCTTCACAGACTAAAACTGGAAGAGAGAAGCTAAAACAGCCAATTATGAACATAAACAACCACAGCTCTTTGGAAAATGGGGCTCAATTTAAAACAATTTATCAGCCCAAATTTTTATTTTGTAATTTTGAAGTCTTTTATTTAGAAAATACCAGAATCTGCACATAACTTTATATTTTTGTTTGTCTGATGACATAATTTTAAATATTAGACCAGATGTTATTACTTGGGACTCAGTACCTGAGTAAATAAAATGCTTGTTGGCTCCTCTGTGGCTACTCCACCCACCTTTGTCAGTTGCACATCAACACCCAGAGCTGATCACTGCCAAACTTACAGATTCAAAACATCTCTTAAGTAAAACCTGCAACACGCAGTGAACTAAAACATCTCAAACAGCAACAAGTCATGGCCAGAGCAAAAGAAGTTCAAGAACAGATTAGAAACATTAACATCCTTTGCAGTGTGGTGCTGCAATGTTGCTACTTCATAATTAAAGTCTGTCTGAAGTGTCCCAATGCTCTTTTCAAAACAATATCTGTGGATGAACTCAGTGATACTATTGTTGGCTGAGCAACATAATAATAATAATAATGATCATTTTTGTCTGTGTGTGTGGGAGAGGGGTATGAGACAACATTTATGTGAAATGGAACTGTGTGAAATTTTATTTAACGCCTCCCCCTTAGAATTGAGGAAACTGTGGCTCAGTGATAGATGTTGTACTTCCGGATGTTAGAGTCGACGCAAAGCCATGGCAGTTATAGTTCTACTTTTTCTCATCTCCCTGTTGGATTCAGTTGAAGGTAAAATTTGTTATTTATTACAAAAAGTGCTTAACAGTTGCTGTGACAAGCTACCATGTCAGTTGACAAAAATGTGGAGCTGTAGAAAGAACAGTAGAATAAAAACTACTGAAGCAAAGTTCAGCTGTCAAAATATATGTTTATTGTGAAAAATGTAATACAAGATTTTCTGTAGAGTTCAGTTAACAACTGTTAACTTACAGTTAATAAAACGTTGTGAGGGAAGTTATGAGGGTTTTATCATTATCTATCTCTCAAAAGACTAACGTTGTGAACGTTTTACAAACACAAGAAAAAAAGAGTTAAACCAAGATAATATTTAAATATATGTTCTTTTTATTATACCTTTAGATTTTAGATTGCTGCTGCCATCAGTCATAAATGTACATCTGCAACAGATGAATAAATGTGAAGTTAATACAGATAAAACATTGTTGTGAATAAAACACCCTTAGTGTCAGGAACGGTGTGGGGGTGAGGTGAGGCAGACGCTGGAGACCCAGGTTTAGCAGAAAGATGTTGTATTTATTTACATAAAAGGAACACAAAGTCCAAACACCTGGCAGCACAGCAGAGCGGAATCAGAGGCTCAGCACTGGTAGCAACAGGGCACACGAAGGACTGCAGACAACGGACTGACGACATTAGACGAGGACCCGACAAGGAACACAGGACACAGGTGGGACTAA
>CAEFZY010051862.1:0-11947 GCA_903066815.1 Brachyrhaphis roseni
TACCTTTGATCTTTACTGTGAAATTCTACAGGTTCATCCTTGGATCTGTCACTTGTCAAACTCACTGAAGAAGAGTTCGTAGTTTGGTGCCGAGATGAGCTAGAACAATAGCAAAATAGTTTTTTTGGCACACACATCGTTCAACCAGACATAAACCTTTACACAAATTTTGTTTTCAAACTCCACTGAAGTTTATTTCACACTTCAGGTTGCAACAAAACACAGTACAAATCATATTTACAGTGAAACACTTTTGTGTAACTGTTTTTTTGTTTGTTTGTTTGTTTTTTGTTGTTTTTTTTCATTCATCCATACCGCTTCCTGCGCCACCCCTGCAATGGCACTGCGCCCCACTAGGGGGCGCACCCCACACTTTGGGAACCACTGTATTGGCATGTGTTATTGTGGGGGCATTTTCAAATTTGGTGGTTTGTGAGTGTTTGTTAAATGGGTTAAGTCGTCCTTGGCCTGAAAATTTACTGATGTAATTGCAGTGTTTAATAAAACCCACAATAAAACAAGAACACCTGGGATAGTAAGGATCAGGGTGAAAGATTTTTCTTTGAAAAACAGCAGAATGGACAAAATTAAACAAAAACAACTTATTATTCAGTAACATTTTCCTGTATTACTACATATACTTCAATCATTCAATTTGTTTCTGCAAAACTTAACAAGAAGGTCAATTCATATTAAATTAAGAAATAATTACATAGTCTCTTTTGGAACTAGTGTCACACAGTGTCTACAAACGAACTATAGAATTTGTGTGGGGTTTTCCAAACATGCCACATTAATACTACTAAAATTATGTGTAATTTAAAACAACTTTTAGGCAAATTGCTGCCTATGGAAGCAAAGTTTGCAGGTTCAGAGAATGAAATTGCTTTCTAAATTAGTCTTTCAACAAAACGGTCTTTAAGTTTTAAGATGTTATGACAACATTACAGTATGACTTTCCTCCCTTTACATTGTTCATACTTGACCGAAATCATTTTTTTAATGAGAACTCGCACAGTTAAAAGTGAAAACCTTACAATTAAGCTTGTCATTCTATTCACCTATGTTCTACATTTTACATTCATTCTTCAATTCAAATTTAATTTGGAAAAATCCAAATGATCAGTTTATCATTATTACTTTTTTCTTTAGAGGAAATTTTTCAGAAAAGGTGAGACTGAAAACAAAAAAGCTTCACTTACCTCCCACCTGATAAGATCCTATCCTCTTCCTCAGACATTTTGTTTTGGATCTCCTCACTTTTCAGTAGGGTTGTATTATATCTTCATCTGTTACATCATACTCGACATCTTGCTTCAATATTTTTTTCTTCTTGCAAAAACACAGTCATAGATGCCTGAAAAGTAGCAATCTCTATGAAAAAGGAGAACATCTTTATGAAAGTCTTCCGACTGATAAAGTCGGTTCCAACAGCCACAAAATGTCTGCAAAAGAGAAAAGTTAATATTTAACAGCATTAGTACAAGAACTTTGGCCTTGATATCTAAATCCAAGAACATTTCCTGTTATAAATCTTGCAGTAGGAAAGTCAAGCATAGAGACTCATTTTAATGTAAGCCTATAAACCACAGTTAAGCTCAAAACTGCAGTAACAAACTTCTTACAGGTCACATGTTTTATACTATCCCCTTTAAGTTCATGTCAAATTTACATCAAAGTGTATTATTATGCACTACCCTTGTGCTGTAGCTGTATATTATTTTCTACTTTGCATTGTCTTAATGTTCTTTGTTGGTGCCAAATAAAGGATGATCAATAAACTCCGTTCTATTTCTTTAAGTGCGAAATACCTTGTTAACACAGAAATAATAACAGACCCTGTGGATAGCGGGACTTTGTTTCCTATGTCTTCCAGACTTCACAGTTTCAGGAGGCAAAATAATAAATTAAATTGTATTTTTTCATGTTCTGGTAAGAATGGAACATCAATAATGAAATAAAGTTCTTGGACTTGAAAGTCCAAGAATTTTATAAATGTGGAGAAAAAGAAATAAACAATTAATAATAAACGCATTTTTAAAAAGTATTTTACTTTTAGGTATTCTTACAAGCAAATCTAAAACAATGTAAAGAATACCAACACAGCTGTATCAGGCTGTATCTTTAAATTTACATCAAAATCTCACAACTTCATTTTTGTGAGATGTGACCAACTCAGATCCTGACAACTTTTAATATCTAAAAACTGGTTCTGTCTACATTTTCTCCATCTTGAAATGGTTTTACTCCCCTCCCTATAACCTGACGTGGATTTAGCAGCTCTAAACAGAGCTGCTTTTGAAACATTATAAATTAAACATTAATAAACATTCTGAAGTTAAAAGTTGCCACAAGACAAAATGTTACCTTTCAATTGTTGCCTTGGTCTTCTATGACTGAGTTTTTTGTGTTTTTATGATGTAAAGCACTTTGAACTGCCTTGTTGTTGAAATGTGCTATACAAATAAACATGAATGAATCATTGACTAATAGTATTCAGCAAGTTGTTTTCCTCTTAGAACAAAGACAGTACTCTTATCTTTATGGAGCGAGAGATCATGGTTCATGATAAGTATCAATAAAATTATAGTATTATAAAGTACTGGGACAATAAATCCCTACAGACTTGTTAATCCTTTCATAAGTAAATTACTACAATGATATACTTATGAAATTATTTATTTACAATATGTAAATAAGTTACCAGTTCAGACACTGCTAGGATCCTTTTATTGCAGTTTAGATTGTGGGGATTTTATTCTTTTGTGCTGAGCTTGCATGCATTTCTAGAATGTGTAACATTACCTTGTCCTCTATAATCCTATATCCTATTTTATTACTTGAGAAGAATTATCAGAAAAACTGCAGCAAGTTTTACATCCAGTGAATAAAAATGTAATTCTGATTAAGTATGGAGTGCAAATGTAAGATAAATTGTGCCTATTTTTATAGTGATTGTTGTGTTAATGGTATTCTATTTGGAAGCTTATTTTTTCACCAGATTCCATCTTTGTCTCAGACTAACTGTGGTTGACAGTAGATTTGATGTTCATTATATAAATGACTGCTTCAAATCACTTTATTTTATGTCTGGAATTTACAGGGTTCAGGTAGTTTTATAGTAGAGACACTTCACTGCAGATATTTAGACAAACCACAATCACAAGATGAAAAAATGTTATTCAAGGATAGCTTCTCACACAGGCATGTTCTGCAATTCACATTTTTTATTGTGCTCATTATCACTTCCAGCTTTTTTTCTTACACATGACCCTGCATGTTTTAGTTTTACTTTTATGCTGAAGCTTATATCCAGTTTTTTAACTTCATTATTTCCCAAAGTATTATATTTTTGTTTAATCCATTTAGATTAGATTTAATGTTGAGCAAAAGCCTATTCAGTTTCCTAAGTTCAAAAACATGATAATACTGCATCTTTCTTATCTTTATTCAGATAGTTTTTCTCGATATACATTGCATTTGGAGTTAATTGTGTGTTTGAAAGTATCTCCTTTTTTATCATTAATAAGTTTTAACAAATCTCACAAATTATTTCATTAAACAGCAAAGTAACATAAAGTAAAAATACAACATAGAAAACATGTGCTCTTAATGTAAGAAAAGTACAGCATATATTACCATAAACTACTAAAACAACAGCTAAAACTAAAGGGTTTGCATTTATTTATTTATTTTATTATATTTCACACAAAGTTACAGAGCCTTTCTGAAACCAGAAGCCTGCAAAAAGCTCCTTTGTGAATTTTGCATAGAAGGTGTGAATCAGACTCAGCCCTCCAGAAGACACATTAAAATAACTCAGCGTACCAACCTTCCAGTCAAGCAATACTGCTATTTTTTGGCACGGTTTAATCCTACGACATTGAGTCGATCCGTCCCATGTAAAGCAACGCATTCAGTCTTGGAACATAGCAAACTCCAGGACCAGTCATTGCAGCCCAGACCACCAGTGCTGTCCCATTTTCTACCCACAGTTTTATACGCCACTGCAATGCCGACCTTGCCTGTCCATTCCACTTCCCAGTAGGAGATGCATTTTAGGCTCTCCTCACAAAGTACCTGGGTCCTCTTAAATCTGCCATCATTTTCTTGTTGTGAAACGCTATTACTAATATTGAGTATAGTTTTTGCTTCTTTGTTGTTTTTAGACAGAAGAAGCCGTCTGCCTGCTGTTTTTCCATCAAGTTTTAGATCTGCAACATCTGACAAAAATAAAAAAACATACGTAATTATCAGTCATTGTAGAGAAAAGTGAACAAAACATCAAATAAGCTAAAGAAATGTCAGGAAGATTGTTGGAAAGCATAGGAAGGTTTGTAAAAAAAGAAAAGAAACATGGTGCAGCTGTAGTTGTCATGTTGCTGGACTGAAAGTGAAACTTTCCTTGTATTTCCATCTTCTATCTAATTCTCTGGCCAGTTTATGATATCAACAGGATATCTGAGAGCTGCTTGGGCTTATGTTTGGCTTAGACTTTGTTCTTGCAATTAATCTCGCTTAACCTGCATCGGTAACAGCAGGGTTAAAGTTTGTTACATGTAAAAACCAAAAGGGGTTTTAAGTCTTGGGTCTAAGAACTGTCCTGATACATTTAGGACTTTTAAACTGGATTAGAAATCTTTTAGAGAATAGACTTATATTTCATCATCCCAGGCTTTAAGCGATGCAGTCCATTATAGTCAAAACTGTTGAAAATAAAGGAAACATGTTGAATAAAATCACACTTTTTATGTCTAAGAGGATTTTTGGTGTTTCACATGTAAGGTAAAACCTGTATAGAAGTTACCTGTATTTTTTATGTATATTTACACTCACTTTGCTTACGTTACATATTTCAACAGTTGAAAATTTTGATGCTCCATGACACGGAAATCAGGATAGTTCACAAGGTTGTTTATCATGACTATATATTGATTGGCTCAACACACCAGGTGCGGTAGACGATAACAAGTGGAAGTTTTCCACAGACTGGTACATTTTTGCAGCCGATAGAAATCCACATCTACAATAGTAGCTCCTCCCAGAACTGCTTTTCTGAGATAATCTGTGAAATTATCTCACTCATGTTTTACTGTCACGACATGCTGACAGTTTTAACAAAAATGTTAGAAACATTTGTATGTGAGTTACATACCCCAGCTTTAAAGTGAGTGAGAATTTCATTAAATATGAATATTGAGATGTTCAACAAAGTATATGCAGGCCACCTGTTTTATGCTTTTAACATAGTCTGCATAAAAGGTACAAAATGTTAGTGGCATTAGAAAAACTGACATAACACTTTAACGTACCACACTGCCTCAAGCTTCTGAGCTGGGTCTTCAGTGATGGCATTGAGGACGCTCATTCCATAATCTCCACAGTGATTGTAACTCAAATCAAGCTCTCTCAGCTTCAAGACTTTATTAGATTTAAGAGCTGAAGCAAGAAAATCGCAGCCTTTCTCAGTCACCTGACATCCCTGTAACCTGAGCAACACACAAAAATAGTTATGAAAGATTAATGCATGCTAGAGGAAACAACTATAAATCCAAAAGCTGAAATTTGCATATTCATTTTTGCCAGACTTGATTGTTGTGTTGGTTGTGCTTGACTAAATCAGTCATAATATTGTAAATCTGAAAGAAGAAATTAATGCTCTGCCACACAAGTTTAACTCAGTATTTTTATCTATTTGTTTTTGCATTGTTACTATATATCTCAGGACAACTTCTCCTCTTATGTTTTGAATTTTTATTTGTTTTCCCAAAGTCACTTGATGAAAAGTGTGTACTAAATGTCCTGGATTAAAGATTTAGATTTAATCATCAATATGTTTGAATTGAAATTAAATTATATTTTTATCATTCTGTCAAATATTACAAAAGGGTCCATTATATATTTTATTACATAATGATGTTTTATAATCCTTACAGTGGGCATGGCCTACATCCCAGGCTTTTCCTTGAATCTGACTGAAACCTGGATGCATTTCTTTCTACATGCAGAGTAAATACATCACATAAGGTGTGTGGCATTACAATCCAAAACAACAGCCATTACTATCAAAATTTTATCTGAATACCCAAGGAATCCTTTACAATCAGCAAAAGTCATAAATGCAACTCTTTAATTTTAATGGGATTCTGTCCAACTGCTTTTAAATTCGAAACAATACTTACTGAAGAACCTCCAGTTTACAGTGTAGACTCTTGAGTCCTTCAGCAAGTAGCTGTAGTCCTGAATCCAGCAGATCATTATGACTTAGGTCCAGTTCTGTGAGATTTGAGGAAGTAGAATTGAGGACTGACGATGTAAGACCGCTGCAAGATATTTCGGAGAGCTCACACCAGCTCAACCTGTAAAGATAGATATAGTGTTGGCAAACTAATGAACAGATTGGTTTTTTTATGCAACTTGTGTTAATTCAACAAGATGTTAATATATCTTATGTAAACAATTCTATAAAAACTATTTCCCATCTTAAAGATTTATTCATTTGATTTTTTTTAATCACAATTAAATGTTTCAAATAATCAAATGTTAATACAATACAACCCCAGACTGTCACACCACCACCACTATAATTGAATCCAAGAATCAGTGTTTTTGATGCACTCATCTAAAACACTAGTAACTTAAACAACTTACTATAAATTCATAGCAGATTCAAAGATATCGCTGTCAGAGATAATTCATTTTAAATGTTAAAATATTTGAAAGACTCTTTTTGTACAATACTTACAAAGTAGTTCTGGAGACTTTGACCACTGGCAGCATTCCCAGAAGAACTTTCTCAGATTTCATGTACTTCTTGAGATCAAAGACATCAAGTTTTTCTTCTGATGTCAACAGCACATAAGTCAGAGCTGACCACTGAGAGGTGGTGAAATTTTCAAAGGTTCTTGTGTCTGATTGGAGGAATTTCTTGATTTCTTGAACAAGGGAGTTGTCATTCAGTTCATTTAAGCAGTGAAAAAGACTGAGATTCTTCTCTGGATCACTGACATCCTCCCTAATCTTCTTTTTGATGTACTTGACTGTTTCATTATAGGTTTTTTCATAGTTTTCAGTCTTTTTCAGCAGCTCTTGGAGCAGAACTTGATTAGTTTCCAAAGAGAGTCCAAGCAGGAAGCAGAGGAACAAGTCCCAGTCGCCGGTTTTGCTTTCCAAAGCCTTGTCCACTGCTTTCTTATAGAACTCAGCTGCAGGCAGACATGAGGTTCTTGAAGTGGATTTGCTTAACAGGTTTTTACCCATGGTATTGAATGCGTGAAAAACATAGAGAGCTGCCAGGTACTCCTGGATGGTCACGTGGACAAAGCAGAACAATTTCTGCTGGTACAAACCATGATCTTCTCGTTTGATCTGAGTGAAGAGCCCAGAGAAGACTGCAGCGTTTGTGACATCAATACCACAATCTGTCAGGTTCTCTTCATCAAAGAGTAAGTCTCCATTCTCTATAGCCTCAAAGGCCAGTTTTCCCAAAGCCAGGACTGTTTCTTTATTTCTAGTGTTCCTGCAGGAATGTGACTCAGAACTTCAAGAGACTTCTTGACTGCTTCACATGTCTCAGGATTTTTTCAGCCAGCTCCGTGTCACTAAAGAAATGTGCATTGACATTGACTTCAGACAATGTAATTAAGAGCTGAAACAATTATTCAGGAAGAGGATATAAAAAGATGTATAAAGACTGTGATTCTAGTTAAATTGTTTAAGGTGTCAAGTAAAAGGCAGAAAAACAAATTGAATGAATTCATTTTGCTCTCATTGTTTCCTGGCATTTTTTACAGAGTATTTACATAGTTGAGACCCACAATAGCAGTAATTCAGTTAGTAAATACTAAATATTAAATACTAAAAATACACTGAAGCTCTTAAAATCAGTTTTTATTGTTGTTTTTTTTTCTTGTTTGCTTTGTTTTGTTTTACGAAAAACCTGATTCCTTTTTTAGATTTTCGTGTATCATTGTAGACTGCTAATAATAAATGTTACGGAAAATAATTAGCATATTTTTAACTCTTCATATCTTTACATTTTCTAACAAATTTATCTCAAAATAAAAAAATAAATTAGAGTCTTACAATTAACATTTACAACTGGCCTCTTTATACTTTAATTCAAACTTGAGGTCAATTTTTTCCATTAGTGGATCCAAACTGGTTCTGTAAATAGAAATGTGATCAGTTTGACTGCGCTCATAGATCTTACTGTACAGGGTTCCTTAATGCTACTGCTGGTTCTGATGTCACTCTTTGCAGTTAATAAATTTTTGCACACGTCTGCGTGCTTCTGATGCAGCTGATGTCTCTGGGTGTCTGAAAGTGACTGAGGTGTTTCCTGCAGAAGAATTTCACCTCTGAACCCCAAAGGAACCCTCTGCTCATTCATCATGAAGAATCAGGGACACACACTCATTCAAACATACAGTCAGGAGAAAAGAGACCAGTGGGAACATGTGGGAATGAATACACTTCATTTAGGTTTTCCATGATGATTCATGAGATCATGATGCAAATCAGTCTCCTAGAGCCTGAACCTTTGACCCCTGCAGCTGGAAGCAGCACATTTGGTTCTTGTTCTGAGTGATTATGTCTGAATAGTCTTTTCTTCCTTCACAGTGCTCCATATCCTCAAATCTTCCTCGTCAAATCTAACCCTAAAATTTTTCTCAAATATTCCAAAAACTTTACTGTATCTGACATATGTTTTTCACTGTGTGAATTATCTCCTTCTTAAAACAACCAATCAAACTATGCTAGAAATCCCATTTTTCCCTTTTCTTAGTTGTTCGGTTGGCTTTCCTGATCAAAGTTTGTTTAGTTTCTAACATTACCCACAGTATATCCTCAGCACACAGCTGGGGTTCTGGTGGTTGTTGTTTTCCTTCTCTAAATTAGAGATGCCATGATGACTGAATTTAGATAACAGGTTTCACACCAAAGCAATCAAAGACGGCAGCTTTTAGATGTGTCTCTGCTTCAGCAAACCTGAATCAAATAATAAGGTATTCAGCAGGAATCTGTAGACCACAAGAAGCTGCAAACTGTGGCTGGTAATTCACCAAGTGCATATTTCCATCTATTTATAATTACAGTCAGTACTTAAATACTAAACCACCAAAAATACTCAAATTCTTACCAATGGACGTCCAAACTAAGACTCTGTATCTGTAGACACGGCTAATGTCACTAAGGAAGAGTGATTGCTTCAGGAAGAGGAAACTTAAAGAGCTCAGTGTGTGTTTGAAGAACTCTGGTGTCTTGACTGCATTTGGCCTTATTCTATTACTATTTTTTCTTTTTTGTTGAATACACCTTGACATAATAACAAGAGAGTTCTGGGGGGGTTTTTCATGTGAGGTGTGAGAACCACCACTGTGTAGATTATGTATGCTCTGTTGGTAAGAGACTGAAGGGATAAGACAGATGAGGGAGACACAGAGAGTGTGTGAACTTCATGTTAATCATGTGAAGTGATGAGAGCGTTGAAAGTTTTTATTGTGAAAGAGCTGGCCCACTTTTTTTGAAAAGTCAGAGTGTGAAAAATACCTGACCCCGCTACTTAAAACTAATGGACTCATCCATTAAAGCCTTGTGAAAACACAGCCTAAGTGGAGGAGCATTAACTTCAGAGTAGGTTGGAATGTGGGGGTGTATGTGTGTGTTTGAGTAGCAACTGATTGTCAAAGTGATAGATGAGTGTTTGTGTATTGTATGTGTACAGTCATGAGTGAAGGTGTGTGTGTGGATGGGTAAGGCTGTGTGTCTTTGGGGTTCAGTGTGTGGCAAAAAGATGAATTAGCCCACAAGTTATTCAGTTATTTCCTGTTTCAATAAATCAGAGAGCAGTGTGGGGTCTTTCACAGGCCCACTGTGGATCTACTGCACTCGCATACAAACACTCACAGCGACATCAATTGCTGTGGACGGCTAGAAGAAAACTCTTTCAGTTCACATCTTACTTAGTTAAATTAAACATTTGAACCACAATTTATTATTTGGGCAACATGGAATGTCATGAAAATAAGCAATAAAAACAATGGAAATAATTGATCCCTTTTTATTTTGTCTTTAGAGTACTTAAAATACCTAAAAAAGGAATTATGTAAGAATAAAGTCATCATTTTAATTTGTGTTTTTCATGATCTTTCTT
This sequence comes from Brachyrhaphis roseni, assembly GCA_903066815.1. Taxonomy (NCBI): domain Eukaryota; kingdom Metazoa; phylum Chordata; class Actinopteri; order Cyprinodontiformes; family Poeciliidae; genus Brachyrhaphis; species Brachyrhaphis roseni. The sequence goes on from CAEFZY010051862.1 coordinate 10,157, forward strand.
TCTTTCAGACCCTGGATGTTCTCCAGGACTCCTCTGCTCCTCACCCCTCCTGGGTTCGTACAACCTTTGCTACAGACGTGGGAGTCATTGGTTAAAACCACAACAGTTGTAAGATATGGAGAGGAGCAACTGCAGGCATAAAATCCCATGGATTTTACAGCTTAATTAAATGTTATCATAAGTGACTGTGGTAATAAGGAGAAGAACCACAAAACAAAAGCCAGAACCCGAACTGTAGACACGAGAGTTTGCTTTGGAACGGATTTGAGCTTAATGAGAAGTACACTCTGGTTGAGATTGTGTTTTTCAGTCTTCAGATTAATTATATATAATTGCAGGTCATGCTTCTCTGTGGAGATGGATACATGGAACAGAATTTAGCTTTACGTGTGAGTTGGACTGTGATGGTCAAACAATCTGTGCTTATTTAAAGCAGAGCAACATCTGTGGCCTTCGATGACCTTTGGTTGATGTGATCCAGTCTTGTTGGCTTGGGTTTTACCACTATGTCACTAGGATTTTGGAAAATAGCTCTTGTCTAAGTATTTTAAAGTCTATGAACTAAACATTGGCATGGAAAATTTTGCATGGATGTTACTGTTATTTCTTTTCTTTTTCTTTTTTTTCCAAAACAGAATTATACCAAAGGTTACAGACAGATTAGCATGAAACTTTTACCAGAGGTGGGACACGGCCCAACGTATGTCTGGAGGTTGGCCCAGATCAGGAGTTCAGATCACTTTATTAACTTATGTATTGATTTTTCTGCTACCTTCATTATGCATTGTCCTTAACCTTAAACGAAAACCAAATTGAATAAAATCTTGAGCTTTTTCCAAAATAAAACTTGAGCAATGGAAAGTTCTAACAGATAAGAGATTCTAAATACCTGAAGGGTTTCTTCTTTAATAGTTTGCTTTAAGATGGGTTCAGTGCATTGCTGCTTTGTGTATCACTTAAACAGTATGTTCTGTGTTTGAATCAAAAATCATTTAGGACCAACTATAGAAGCCTCATTCAGCCAGTGATGATGGATAAATAAAGAAACAACTGAATATTTGTACATGTTCACAGTATCTGCTGCCCTCTCGTGGATGAAAGAGGAAACATTTGAAGACGGTCACAAGAAACGGGATTGGTAATTTTACTGTTTAATGTTTCTCCCAGTGCCTATGCTGAAAGGAAGCACCAGAATGCTCTCCCACAAAACAGAGGATTAAATCAAAACACCCTCAGTCTGGAGTGGAGACCAGCCCTCATGTTGATTAGTGAGTGCTACCATAATAACCACGGCACCATTCAGATGCACCATTAATTTAAAGTATTATATATAATGTGTTGAACATGTAAGCTCCAGAATTAACATAAAATTGCCTGACAGACACACATCTAGCTAGTTAAGGGTTCTCAAGGCAATATTGTGTTCAACTCCTGCAATCTATATTGCTAAAACAGTCTGCCTTTTCATTCTGTTCCTATGTATGTTTTGCTGCCTGCACTTACAACCTAGAAGGAAATATGTGCATGAGAATTACTTATAATTTAATTTGGCATTAGGAATGACTGCGTATGTGAAAGTAGAACAGGTAACAGATTTAACATTTAAGAATAGCACTGTCCACAGCAAAGCTCATTTGATTCAGCCACTATGTATCTAAAGTGTTCTGACCAAATGTGTCATAATTAGTCAAGCAAGTGAGCCAGGGAATTAAAGGGTAAAGCACTGTGATGAAGAAAGCTGGCCCTGTTCTGGGACTACTATGGCGATTATGGTACATGAGTATAAAAATA
>CAEFZY010051863.1:0-23144 GCA_903066815.1 Brachyrhaphis roseni
GTGAGAATATTCAATATACCTTTTAATATAATAGAATGAACTGCATGAAACACTAAAATAATAATTTTCCTCAACACTCGGTTATGAAACTTTTCTTTGTATCATTTAGGACTAAAGTAGATGACATCAACTTGCCCTAATCCTGGGAGATTTCAGTGTTTGTCTTTTTCACCTTTTTGTTCTCGTTCTCAATACCTACTGCACTCCTTCACACGAGTTTACTCGTAGAATAATTTCTGTTAATATCTGTGGGTTACTGGGTTGTAAGGGAAGTAGTGAATTTTATGTCAGTAGACTCACTGGAGATGTGTTTGTTAGTTAGTTTAAATCGAAGGTCTTGTGATTAAATATAATGTGTCTCTTTAAATAGTTTGATGGCCGACAGTAAATTTCCTCACAGTCTCTGGTTCTTCCTATTTCTGGCTTAACCTACCTGCCATAAAAATAAGATAAGCAGGATATAAGAGAGGAAGCACAATCCATCTCTGCCTTTATTGTAGCCTTTTTATACTGCATAAAAAATACCACACACACACACTCACACAATATTGCATTGTCTCCAGCAAAGCTTTACTTATACCTGAAAACTACAAAAGTAGGTTAGACAGTGCATATATTTACCATAATAATCATTCAAACTTCTTCCATCTGTGTGTAAGGTAACTTTTCAGATGTTTCCTCTAAAGCTGTTTCTTTTTGACTTTTTTCACTCCTCGCCGGTCACCTATTTTTTTCCCCCTAACGATCGTGAGGATAATAAAAACTTGATTTGACATTTAAGCTCTAATGGTTGTCAGCTGTCCCTTTAGTCCTCCTCTTCCTCTTCCTCTTCCTCCTCCTCCTCCCGTCTTCGGGCCGGATCTCGGCAGTGGGTCTCGTCGCCTCGGACCATGACACAGAGAGTTATATATGCCAGGGTATTACAGGGCCCTTCTTAATCCGGTTTGTCACACTGCTCCCTCTGGAGTGGGGTAATTTCATGGTGCTGAACTGGTATTGATAGAGCCTCAGCAAATGAGGCACGCAGCAATCGTTAACTTTAATAACCATAAAGATGTGAGCATTGGAGTCACGTAGAGCCGGGGAGAGAAAACCCACACAGGTGATTAAGAATCGACCAGGGCCTGGGCCAACATGCACCCCGCATCTCTTATTCACACTAATGGAATTACCTGTTAAAGATGTCAGAACTATTACCACCAACGGTGCAATTCCTGCTCTAGATCTTTCCCTTTTCAGTAAATTGGAGCTCCTTTTCTACGATGCCACACATCGAAAATGCCCATTAAAAAGATAAAGCATAAGAAATTTCTTTTTTTTGTTGTTTTTATTTTTAAATATCTCTTGAGTTTTGATTTACTGCCCATGGTGGGTTTCTCTAAATCATTCAGCATTCTGCGAGAGTACAGCTGGATTCTGAAGAACCAGAGGAGGGAAAAAAAACATTTATTTGCGTGACTTAAGTCTAGCTGGGTCAGTGGTTTCTGTCAATCAACTTGAGCTCTGGAGTGGTGTTTTTTTTTCCTGCTTTTCCAGCTCAACCCCTCCCATCCATGAGTTTGTGGTAGCTCCGGGCGCTACTGTAGCTGCTATGTCTACTTGTTTGTCTGCTCCCATTACTGCGGGTGATGCTGCCTCAGGAGGAAAAGTGAAATCCAGGCTGGAGATGCGTAAGTGAGAAACCAGCCTGAAGCCCACACTCTGGCTGAGGTCAGAAAAGCACACACACACACACCCCACACCCACACACTGCAGCAGTGTGCTGATGGGCATTTGGTAAATGGTTAATCCACTCTCGCTCAAAGTGCATCAGTGACAGGTCAAAGTGTTTCAGACTGGATAAAATGGTTAACAATGTCAAAGATCAATTTATTTGATATTGTTGACAGTTTTCTATCAAAAGGAAAAAACACTGTGATAAAAGTGCAGATGCCAAAAATAAAAATTTGTTCCATTTTATGACATAAACAAGGTGAATGCAAAACAATGTTTATTTGATTAAATGTGTTTTGAGGTGAGATCTATTGGACTTCTTTCTTGAGGGTATGTTTTATTATTCATTGGCCAGAGTCTCACACTGCAGAAGGTCCTCTTATAAATCCACCTCAGTGCACTTTTTGTCAAATAGCACGGTCCGCTTTTTATCACATCATTACAGAGGTGGGACCAAGTCACTGTTTTTCAAGTCTCAAGTCTTTGTCCACAAGTCAAGTCAAGTCTCAAGTCAAGACAGGCAAACGTCTCAAGTCTTTTGAGTAGTTTTTTTTTGTTTTTTTAAACAATGTTCCAATTCATCATTATGATGGGACAGAGAGAAACTCTCTTCCCTGAGTTCAGGCCCAGAACCTGCTTTCTGATCCGCTCACTATCACTAAAAAAATATCTAAGATTTATATTTAGTTAAATATTAAAACTGCTTACCTTACCGACCTGCTGCTTTCACTGGGCAGCTTGTCATGACGTTGCTGCAAATGATCATCTTTTGTAAGAGCATGACATTGACAATGCTGCTCAGTCTGCCTTGCTCCAACAAGCTTATGGTAGGTGACTAAGTTTTGTTCTGTTGCATTCAAATAAAATGTTGGGGTTCCCCCCAACCCCCCAAAAAAATGTTTCAGAGTGAGATTTGTAAAATGCTAAATGTAGAAATCACTGGCGTGAACAAAATTTGGTTTTCCAGATTCTGACTGATGTATTCAGATGACTAGAAGTTGGTCAGGGACTCATAAAAGAGAAAAGTTTTCCCAGCCTTGCATGGAGTTTTATGCAGTTTGACAGATCTTTTGGAGCCATCTTTAGGAGGTCATTTGAGCAGCAGCTCTTGAGGATTCCACTTCAACTTCATTTCTGAGTCCCAAGGCTGACTGCTTGATGCAGCATAGTAAAAATCTGGATCATACACAAAAAAGTATGCAGAGCATTCTTTTGTTTTATTCTTTCTCATCTACATAAATGTCTGTTATGTTCTCTCTGGGTTGTAATTCAGACGCTATTAACATCATGGAAAAGACATTTCATTATGAATACATAAAAAAACAAGCTGCAATTTTTATGCTTTTTTTAAATCTGGTACTGCCAGGAAAGAGGGGAAATTTGAGGCGTACAGTAAATGTGGGTTGTGTAGTTTTTGATGAAATATGTACACCTCAACTGCTGCCAAAAGACTTGAAAAGTTGTTCCCTGGAACAAGCGGCGAGGCTCTCGTTTGGAATCCACTTGACAGAGCTTTGAAGGCTGTTTAAACATTATCTCAAGTAATCGAGGGAGTGTTCACGAAGTTCAGACTTGATGTTTAAATAATGAAAAGCTAAATCCCGACGAACGTCATTAAACTTATATGCATGGGGGAAGCTGGCTCGCAGCCACTTTGAAGCCTCTTGAAGCGGATCATTAATTCCCTCCCTTTTCTGTTTCTTTAAATGTTAAAAACTGAAAACTAATCAAGGCAAACGGGACGCTTTTTAAACTTTCAACTATGCACTGACACTTGCAAATTAGAAGAAAAAAGGATGATGTTTTTTGTTTCTTTTTGTTCACTATGCATGATTTCACAGAAAGAGAAGTTGACCAAAAAAAAAGCAAACGCTTTTCATAACAACTTTGTGCCGCTTTGAAGAGATTTTGATGCCTGTGAGAGTCTCAATTTGTCTTCAAAATCTGTATAATTTCAGCATTAATTTTGAACTTCAGCTGTTGCCCTGCTTCGTGAGAAAGAAAGAACCCTGTGTCAAATTTTACCTTTCCGAAACTCTACATATGTCTGCACTTATTTGCCTGACGATGGGAATCGCAGATCCTGCTGCTGCCTGAGATGAACATCGGAAATGAAGCGTTCTTAGGCAGTAGATAGCAGTCGGTCACACAGAGGGAACGACAGCAAGCCCACGGACAGGGAGGAACTGTGAGCAAGGCTGGACGAGATGGAGATGTAGTACCTGGCGGCTTGGCAAAGGAAAACAGGCACAGCAGCAGGCAGACGAGAACAGCGAGTGTGCACTGATTAAGTTGTTGTGATGAGTCCTTGAGAAGCTTTACATTCTCCTGACTGCTGTGTCCATTTCCTCACCAATGAGTCATTAGTTAACTGTTGTGGCGAAGAAAGGCGGTGAGATAAAGCGAGCGAGTGTTAGAGATTTGCGGTTGATTTCCAATAAACGATTTTAAAAAGGAGTAGTTCTTTCTAGACTTCCTCTTGTCAGTGGTCATTTTTTATCTTAGAAGCAGAGGTGACGTTCCACTGTGTGCGAGACCAGTTGCTATAAAATGAGTTTGTTTACAAAATTGACGTTTTAACCTTGTCCCTATCACTCTATTTACTAATTTGCCTGACTGACAAGGTTATTATTATTAACTGTAGGTATCAGTCTTTGTCTGTATTCCCTGGAAAATGCAGACCTTCACCTCAACTCTAAGATTTCCTAAAGGTTGCCGTCAACATTTTTAAATATTATGTTGCATAATAAATATAGATTTAAACTAGAGATCTATCATTATGATATTAATATCTCTGTTTGTCCCAATATTGAAAGATAATCCTGGCTGTCATGACAATGTGCCCGGTCTATAAGGGAAAATATTTTCTAACTCTATGTTTTGTGTTGTCGTGTTTTATTATTTATTTTTCATCGTATTTAGAATTCCTAATTGTAATTTCTGGAAAAGGTTTTGTTGCAGTTTATTTTCTACATGTTTGACCAAGGTAGTCAACCTATTGTTTTCTGTGAATTTGCTTCTTTATTATTTATTTTACATGGGCTGTTACACTCCTAAGTGCACTGGAGTACGAACAATTTAAGGCTGTGTTGTTTTTACATGTTGGACCAGGTTTGTGAAGCTATCAGTGTATTTAATTGTGCCGTACTGATGCAGCGTTATCAAATAAAACTGTAATTCAGCACATTTATGTCTGTGTTTTAAAAAATAGAAACATTTTAAGTTGATTCAGCTCTTTTTCTCTGTGCCGGATCGGTATCAGCTGATACTAAACGTCATATATCTGTATCGGAAGTGAAAAAAGTGGTTCATTCGCAATTTAAATTTAAAGTAAAAGAAGAAAGCAATTTTATTGCGGTATGTTCAGCATTGTTGGTACTTTTAAACTCGATCAGAGGTACCGTCTGAACATTGCAGCAGGAATCAAGTCTCACCTGCGTTTCTTCAATCTGCCGTTTACCAGTTTTGCTTCTTCTGTGGACGTTGCATCCTCCGATTTCTGTTCTCAGCCAGCAGGAAAGTGGTCTTCTGCTGCTGTAGCCCATCTGCTTCAAAGTTTGACATGTTTTGCCTTTAGTGAAGCTAATTTACAAGCTCACACTGTCATCTTTGCAATATCTAGACCCCCAAATGCATTGAGGTGCTGACAAGCAATTAAAACCGTGTCTCTTACAAAATGGCCACTGAGTGAATATTGACCTTCTGTTCTTTCTTTGACTTCTTTTCTACAAGAACAAACGTCTAACTCTGCATCCTGTTTCCTTAGCAACAATATTCACACCAAAGAGCATTGCTGTCTGCAAAACCTTAAAGTGCTTCGATATGGCATGTCGGTGAACTTTCTGTATAAAACTCAAATTCATTTGACTCCAGTCACCAGCTGCTTTCTTCTTTGCCGCTCTGGTAGAATTGATTGCAGATGGTGAGCCTGTGATTGCTGCTCTTTGCCACTCTGCACATGTTATGATGCTTGTTTCTCAAGTTAAACCAAGATATAAAGTTTTAAAATTATTTGTATTTTCCCCGTTGTGGGGATGTTGTTACCAGTAGGTGCAGTTTTTTTCTTTTTCTTTTTTCCTGTCTAAAATAAAATTGTCACTTTGATTCCTGTGATTATAAAGTCTTTAGCCACCACAGAGTAATTTGTTATGCTGCTGTGAACTTGAGAGCAGGTGCAGAAATAACACAGTCAGCAGCTGTGTGTTAGACTTACATCAAGTGTCAAACTCAAGGCCCGGGGGCCAAATCCGGCCCACCACAGCTTTTTACGTGGCCCTCTGGACTCTGGAGAGACACATAAATAGAACTGTCACAATAACAGTGTGCTTAAATATTATTTTATCAATCAATTTGAAGCCGTTTGTATCTGTTTACTGCCAAATTGCACCAAATGGTCACCCCAGTTTCTTTGTGAATTATCACGTAAATTCTCACAAAATCAACAAATCCTGACACTTTTTTACACTAATGCAGAATTGTGAGTTTATTGCAGATTTTTTGCAAAAATCTGCCAAACACTGGGTGTAAGTGACGATTTATTCCCACCTGCAGGTGGCAGCATTTCTTCCTTCTACTTCTACTAAACAACTGCCTCAGCTTTGTCAATGTGGCAAGTGATAAAAAGTTCCATAAGTGTATTTATTTCTAAGTTGCACTTTTTTATTGCGAAAAAAAAAATCAATTGTGATATCTTGGAGTGACTGAGAATATGTTCAGTATGATTTAAGTTTAAGAATTTATTTATATTTTAACAGTTTATCGTTTTTTATCAATACATATATGTAAGTGTATTGACAACCGGCCCTTTAAGAACATTCATGATTTTGATTTGGCTCGAAAGGAGAATGAGTTTGACATCCCTGACTTACATTATCTGCAGTTTTAAAACAAGCAAACCGGTCTCCACCCACTGATTATGACAGCGGCGACGCTTCGCATCCCACCCAGGCGTTTCAGATGTCGGGTTTTATGATTTGCAGAAACACTTCTGGTGCGTACAACCTACTTCTCACTTTCCTAAAACCTCTCAGGTGTGTAATTTGTCCATCAGTCATAAAATCACCAGCACTCATGTCAAATTCTCGGAAGAAATAAAAAAAAAAAAAGAAAAAGATGTTCTCCGGCAGTTAGCATTTCTCTATCACTTTGAGAGCCTCATCATCAAGGACAGCGGTAATTCCAGGCTGCGTGACAGATGTTGGAGCCTAGTTGTGCAGAACGTGTGCTGAGGGACTGTTTACGCTTCATTTTTTCTTCTTCTTCGAAGTGGATTTATTCTTCTCGGAAGTGGGGAAGAAAAACATGGTGCGTTTAACTTTTGAATCCCCTGCAGGTCAAAATGTGGTAATTGAAAACTGGCATTAAAAATGTTATTACAGACAGAATCCTCCTGCATGAACACTGCACATGTTGTGATGTCATTTCAGACAATAGATATACATCATCAGTGGCTTCATCAGTCTTCCCAGTAAATATTAATCACTATGCAGCATTCTGTCATTCAAAGATGGATCATTTCATACTATGTTAGAGTTGCACTGAGGGATATAGTGACTATATTCCTCAAGGAGGAATTGGCCAGGATAGGATTTTTATGCAGTGCTCCTATAAAGAAACAAACATGATTTTAACTTTGAATCTCAGAGAATTTAAAATAAACAAAATATGTTACTTTACTGCTGCTGAGATAGCACAGCTCATTGCAGGTATATTATTGTATCTTGTGGCATGGTGTCTGTTGTTGAGACTTGAGCGTTGACAGTCAGTCGTTCATATACTACTGAGAGTTCATTAAAAGAAGTGGGGGGGGGGGGTCAACAAAAGATTTTTGAGAATATCCAGAATATTATGCTACTTCAGTCATAAATAATTTAAATGTATCTATCTCTGCAACAAAACAAAAAAAAAGTTATTTTAAAAGTTTTCCAACAAATGAACACAAAAATAAATTAGCAGACGAATTCACCTGATTTTACCTCAGAATATTACTGCTTTTTGTCATTCTGCTTGCTACGAAATGAAATGCTAGTTGAATTTCCCACCACTATATTCCACCATCAGGATGGTGTGTTCATTGTAATGTCTAACGCTAATTTTATCCTGCATATGGCGTTTTGCATGGAGATAGAGAAATGGAAATTAACCCTAGTGAGCAGCACAATTTAGATTTACATTTGTTTTTTTAAAAAAATGTGAAAACCACAGAAACTAATCAAACACATTCAAATCTGTGGTCATAATGTGGAAAAAGTTCAAGGAAAATGAATATATTGTATATGCAAATTTGGATTTTTAAAATGCCTCCCATTCCAAATCCTCACAGTCTCCAAATATCATCCAATGATGAAGCGCAGCTTGTGTTTCCACTTCCATTCCTATTTCCCATATTTATCTCCACATTTTACAACCTTCCTCATTACCGCCTCGTAATTGGCCATTGGGCTAAGCTGAAAACAATGAAGCATTGATTTCCTTAAACGTAATCACCGCATCCAGTCGTTTAATGACTGCTGTCACTGCAGGACGTGGGGAGAAAAATGACCAGCTGATGGTCCCATCGATGCCCTTCACCTTCCCTCACCAAAGGCTAGAGTGCACAGCCACCCACTCCATCTTAGCAAGTTACTTTAACCCCCTTAGCCGCCTGACAAGTTCCAGGCACTACATCCATTAGGAATGCGGTCATGTCTCCAGTTGTTTTTGCCCAGTACTGCACTGGAACGCGCCACAAGATTGCTAATGCATTTTTTGGGGGGGACCAAACACATCTGTTGTTAAGTATCGCGTGGCGTCGCACGCTTAAGTACACATAACATACACATTGAGATGCACAAATCAGAAGGTAATTTACCTCACTCTGGGCTCCCAGGATCCTGAGTGGGATTAAGTGTAGTTCAAGTGGCCATTTGTTGTTTAAGTGCCTCTTGTGACAGACTCACTAAAGTAATCATGGAACAATTTACACTGCACTCTGCTTCACATACCAGATGGTTCACACCTAATGTCCACCTGGCTGGTCTTGCACCGCTGATATACACACACTGACATGTTTGGGTGTGTGTGTGTGTGTGTGTTAGAACTATTCATTAAGTCTGTAATTTAGGTGGTTTGTTACATCCACATTAATCACATTCTCAAGTCTTCAACACACTAAATCCATGTTTATTTGGTTACCTATATCAAATCAGTTTGCTGTAAACCCACGCCCATGATGTTAAGTTGTGTTTAGCAGTCAGCTGTTTTTACAACATAAAATGAGCAAGCAGACAAAAGATGTTTATGACGTGGGTTATTAATATTGTTTAATATTGACCCTCCCCCCCATCAATAAAACGTAACAGAACATTACCCACGACACAGGAGCTCAACATGCATATTGCAGTCTACAAAGCAGAAAACTGTGTTCATGCAATAGAGTCAATATATGAAATGCAGAAATTGTTGTTGCCATCATATGAGTTCACATTCTGAATGGCCATTGTAATATCCAGCTGTCGGGTCGGAGTCACGCTGCAGCAGATGTCCCCACCTGACAGGGTTTATAACGTCCAAAATGCTAAAGGTTGCTGAGGGTGTTGGAAGCACAGCTGGGCCTGAGAGAAATTAGCACAATGTGAATTTACTGCAGCTGGTTCTGGCAGGGAGGTATTTACCAATAACATTACAATTATACAATATTCTTAAATGATGCAAACCTGATAAAAAAAAAAAGCCAACTTTACCCACAAGAATCAATCAGTTAGAACAAGCATGCAGTCATATTCAAGAAGGAACAACATGTTTTCTGATGAGTCGTTTATCAGATTAGAAGTACGTTTATTTAGAAAATAACCTTTAAGGTTCTAAACATTTTTTTTTCATTAAGCCCTCGAGTTTGACTTGTTCTGATTTAATATTATCTTAAACGTTGCTTTCATTTGCTTCAAGTGGAAAATGATCATAATTAACAGAAATAAACATCTGTCCTTGTTCATTCGGTTAATCATATAAATAAACTAAAAAAATACATAACTTCATGAAGCTCAGATCATCTCAAACTTGGTTTTTTCAGTATGATGAAATTTTCACATGATAAAACGCACCGTCACCAGATCTCATCCAACAGAGCGCATTTGTGATGTGGTGGACCAAGAGACAGGCATAATGGACGGGCCACTGAGAAACCTATGGCAATTTTACCTAGCAACAACCTGTATTATATTGTCACCTATGCTCATAACTGCTTAAAGACAGAAAATTAATGTTGTGGAGTGAAAACTGTGGATAAACAGGAAAGGTCATGTCAGCAGTCACAAAAAACTAATCAATAAAAATTGATATTGACTGAAATGCTTCAGAGACCTATAGCAATCTTTGGAAACAAGTGTGTGATTAATACATAACATATATTCATACAATCAACATACAATGTTCTGTTCAGTGGCACAAATTGTCCAGATTTCACACCAGCTTCCTTTGCGGAGTAACATCTCTCTCACCGTATTTGATCATAGCGGTTGTTTGAGTTTTACCGTAGAGAGCATCTGCTTCTAGTTTAATTAAAATTCTAAAAAGTCTAAGAGAAATCTGTGGGTTCTGCAGGCCAGAAAGCACATTCCTGTGTGTGTTTTCCATGTCCTGCTTCTTCCTGCCCAGAAACATCTAACGAGAAGGCAGAGAGAGTGATCCTAATGCGGAGCGGCAGCTGGGTCCGGCAGGACTGCAAATGTTTGTCTTGTAATCCGGAACTACTTGGACTTTGGTCTTGCCAAGACAGACATTGATGAAAATGGAAGAAGAAAACTGTTGCCAAAGTCGTCCAGACTGCCTGGTGCTCAGTTCCGTAATTCATGACCCAAGTCATTTTAAATATTTGCACAACCCGCCTGGGCAGAGAGAAACAAACTGTTTCCTTTTTTTTTTTTTATGCTAGCAGACGCAAATGCCTCTTCCTTTTTGCAGCAGAAAACCCTAATGCTGCATTGTCTACTGACATAATGCACTACACAAATTATTTTTCTCTCTGTTTTCTACTCTGTATATTGAGTGGAATATATTAGTCTCTCCTTTTCCTATCTGATGCCTCGTCGTGGGATGAGCTCCAGTTTTAATTGCTGGATGCTGCCGTCTGTTGCTGTGGCTGTCACAGGAAGATAAAGAGTTTTTCCTGGGGCCGGTAGGAGAGGGGAGAGCAGTGATGAAGGGCCTTTCTCCTGCAGCTCTGCTGGCTGCATTAGCCCCATGTGTTATAATTGTGTGAAGAGGGCACTTCCAGTGGCTACCTCATTACTCACCGGCATGGTCAATCCCTGGCAGGAAGACACACCTTGTCCTTTAGCTCTTTCTCTCAGCCTGTCTCACTCATTTCAGGGTGTCCCTCAGCTCCATCACCCAGGCACCCTCCCTGGGGTAATCCTCCCTATTGTTATTTTGACCCACTAGTGCCATTGGCGCATATCACCTTCTGCGTTGGCTGAATTTTTTTGACATCCTCCTTTGTCAAACTGGGGCAGATTGTGCAACATTTGCTCTCACTGTCAACTGTGCTTTGGAGTTGATGCTTCAGTGCGGCGCAGCCTGAGATTGCTTGGGCACGGGTCGGCTTTCGAAGTTTTAATGACTAAGTGGCGCTCAATGCGGAGACAAATTGGTGCCTGGAGGTGGTAATCGCAAATTTCAAAGAATTTTACGGGAACTTTATAATACAGACCGACACAAAGAAGCATGTAATTTAGTACGCAAGAGGACTGGGGCCACTGAAGTAAAAAAGAAAGATAACTCTGACTTCTCTTCATAATTCTGACTTTAAACTCAGAATTGTAATTCTGTGTCAACCTCTGTCGAAATCCAAGTAAATGACCAAACATTCTCAGGTGTATGTCAGCCATGTTGTTGGGTAAGGTAAGGTAATTTTTGTTTTTGTAGCACATTTTCAGCAACAACGCAATTCAAAGCATTCATTAGTTAGAGAAAATACAAACAAAGTAACTAAGGAAAAGCAAGAGAAAAATCAAAGTATAGCACTACATATTGGTTCCCCATGTTTAATAAGAATAAGAGTTTATAAACTAGTAGGGGTTTCTCTGGATTCTTGTTCTGATAAAACTAGATGTTGGTTCTCCATGTTTGAGTCTATAAAGTAGATGGTCTTAAATGTCGACCTAATATAATGAGTAGTTTCTCTAGATAAACTACTAGGAGTTTCTCTGGATTCTAAGTTTGTTAGCATATAGAAATAAATCACATAACAGCTTCCTCCTTGTTATTGGATTTGTAAACCTGCACTTTATCCACACTGAAAACCTGTCCCAAATGTATTTGGTAGATTTGAGTTTTAAAACCAGATATTCCTGATGCTGCATAAACAGCGTAAACAACTCTGATACTTAAAGAAAAACAAAAAAAAAAGTCAAAATCTTGAGGAAAAGAGTCCAATTCGAGAAGCTGCCGAGTTTTCACTGAAGCAAAACGTCAAAGTTCTTGGGGTGTGAATACATGTTGTTAGACTTTAAATGTTTGATCAAATTGATAACATATGTGAGACAGATTAAAAATAGAGAAATGGACTCGTTGGTAAATGTGCGATGTTCTTCACGAGAGTCATCATGAGCTGATTGGTATGAAGTGAGGACAGTCAGCCCTGAATGAGAGGCAATTTGATGACATGATTGAGATTCCTTGAGGGCCAATTTGTTACACATGCTTACAGTGTAAGTGCCTGATGATTGTACTGCTGTTAAGCTGACATAATATAATGAGTAGCAGCTGAGTTTTACGAAGCTCCTCTCTCATTCCCGCTATGGCTGCTTTCTAGGGGAGTTGCTTTTGAAATGTGTTGGTAAATTGTAAATAAGAATCGCTCTTTTTCGCTCATATTTACTTGCTTATGTTTCTGCCTGTGTCTCTGCAGAGGGAGGAACTTGTGAGGTGATTGCCGCTCACAGGTGCTGCAACAAGAACCGCATCGAGGAGCGTTCGCAGACGGTCAAATGCTCCTGTTTGCCCGGGAAAGTGGCCGGAACGACACGCAACAAACCCTCCTGCGTGGACGGTGAGAACATCTAATGTCTTCTAGTGTAACGCTGCGGCCACTGACAATTTATGTCTGGAGTCCTGTATTGTATGCTTGATAACTGTCTATAGTATCTGTCCTAGTACATGTAAAAGACAGATTAATATGCTTAAAAAGATGCGAGTCTCCTCTACACGGAATAGACATCTAACAACGGTGCAAGTGTAGACAATTATGCATCCTGCTGAAATGTAGGATGAATTTCTTATCCTACACTGTCCTTTTTTCAGCAAAAAAGGACAAAAACAACAAAAATTATAAGGTCCACAAAAATCCTTATAAGTAGAAAACACAGACTGAAACTCAAAAATTGTGTTCATTATGACAAAATAATGACTAATTTCATCCTTTTTACAGTTGTGACATAACACAGAGTTGATGTTCGGTTTGTTTGAGAGCTGAACATTGAGAACATTTAGACAACAATGGTAAATGTGATGACATATTTATATATTTGCACTGCACTGGTGGGTGAAAACAACAGATAACTTTTTCTGAAGTGTCATTAAGCACTCGGGGAGAAACAGAGGAAAAGTTGAATTTGTTTAAATCAAAGACAAATGTTAGCTCTTTAGCCAGTCATCATTTCCAGCCGGCACTATTCCATCTCCTGCAGCAGCAGCAGCAACATCTCTGTGACCGAGTTGCTGAGCCTTGACAGAATATCTCTAAGGCAGGTGTGCAGCGGACTGAATTATTTTATTTAATTCTTTCTCCAGTGAGTTTTACAGAAATAGTAATAAAAGACTGACTGCTGCCCTAACAAATCCGGACTTATATATGTAATTAGTTGACAATGTGGTAAGCTGTTGTGTAGCCCATCTACTGAAAACATCCTTGTAATTCAAAGGTCCAAAACTTCCTTCTTCCACATTTTGTTATTTTCGTCACTTAACTTCAGGGTTAGAGCCGAGACGGTTTTCAATGTGTGTATTAATGCACTTTAATGTACATGTGATGTTTGAACTGTTATGCAGATATAAGCATTTTAGCTTATTTGAAGGCGGCTGTGGTCCCTAAACCGCTGTCCACTGTTTCAGCCCGTAAAACAGATTTAAAATAAAAGATACATCTGAAGTAAAAGTATCAAGCTTATACTCTAATTTTGGGCTACTCCGGCCTTTTCCTGTAGCGGTTAACACCCTCTCAACAAAACCTGTTTAGCTTCTTCACAAAATACACAAGCTTTCTTTGTTTTCTCCCATTTTTAGTCAGACTTTTGTTGGCAGCCGCCTACTTTTTCTCTGTTTGCCTTGCAGTGTGGGCAGCTGTTGTCAGTGCTGGAATAGCTTCTTTTTCTTCATGATATTCTGCCACAGCCTCCACAAACTGTTGTGGATGTGCACACACATCGATATTTATAGGAAACCCAACTTTCTCTCCCAAAAAAACAAGCAAAAAAAAAACACAAAGGGTTTAGGTTCAATTTGTTTGGCAAGGGCCAAAGGAGTTAACAGAAATCTATGTTTTCCAAGACAGCTTTAATTTGAAGTTGCTCAAAATTATCTTTCCAAAATCATGTCAAAAGTACAATTACACATGACTAAAGTTGGAAGTAGCCTTCTTTGGATTCAAGCTCGTTTTTTTCAATGATCATTTATTAAACCACAATTTATTCAAACGTGATTTTATTTGATTATTTTTTTCCTGTCTGCTGATATTTATAAAGGGGAAAATTCAGTGGACCGTGAGAGAAAAGCGGTGCCGTGCTTCTGGGCACGATGAGAGGAAGAAGATGATCCAGTTCAGCTGCTGAACACCGAGCACGTTGCAGATCACGTCGCTTTAGGCTACTCACACTGATGGAAATGAATAACTAATAAACAGGCAGGAAAGCTTCGGGCTAATGCACCTGATTACCTCGGCTGAAAAATAAAACACACACACAATCAGAAAAAGGGCAGCTTTTTATGGTGAGGGGTGTTGGGAGGGATTCTAAAGGAAAAGAAAATCTGACAGGAAGTCACAAGTCTGCCGTGACAAAACTCTAATGCCCTTTTACTCCGCAGAGCTCGTTTATCGCTCCTCGGTCTCCAGCCTTTTCACCTTCACCTCCAGAAAAGATCAAGGTTATCTCTCTAAGTGCCCTCTCTTGCGAAGAAGAGACATCAAAATGTCTTCATTACGAAGTACCTGGCAGGCAGAGCCGCTCTGTGCGGTGCCACAGCTGACACTCCGAAGGATCCTAGAAAATGAAGTAGAACAACTCGTCAGCACCGGGTGAACAAGGAGCCTCTGATCTGCTCTCCTAGCAGAGGTGAGCAACCTGCGGCTCCAGAGCCACATGTTGCTCCTCATCCGCCCCACAGCGCCTCCTGTCAACCGAAACCAAGAGTCACACACAAAGAACGAATGTTTAAACTTAAATAAAGTAGGATAGTCTGGTCAGGCTACCTGTTTTATGCAACAGCTCTTCAAATTTGCACAGAATTAGATTATTTGTAGGAGGAATACTTTTATTTATTTTGGTGCTTAGATGGTTAAAAAGCAAAGCCATTATTTCACTAAGTAGGCCATTTTTATTCATCTTTAATTGATATTGGTAAAGTAACATTGGGCATTTACTGTATTGTTTCATTTGTCATGATCGATTTCTTATCAGGATAAGAATTTTGATTTACTGTCGTCACAATAAATCGGATGAATTCCAATGAATATTTGAAACTTCCCAAAACTGTCTGTGTCATTGAGATTGGGGGTTTTACTATTTTATCAATAAATATCAATACATTTTAAAAACACCTGTGAAGTTTAGTGATGCTAATCACACTTATTTATGCGACCGGTGTCCTAAATATGCACATTTCAAATTGGTATGTTTTCCAGGAGCAGCGTCTGTGTTTGTGATGGCCGTGTCATGCAGTCACAGCCAAACAGTTACCTAAAAAATAAGGAACAAATAGTTCTTATCGTCACATTTATCATTATCATAATAGTACCAGAAAATATTCTGATCAAATTTTAAGTCCATATTGCCCACCCCTATTGTAAAGATAAGAGAATCAGAAAATCCTTATTGAACCCTAAGGGGAAATTGCTTATGTGTTGATAAGCCAGTCCATCCAAATATTAGCAAATAAAAATAGAACCACAAGCAATATAAATATTTAAAATATATATGTGTACACATATCTGACTTATATTTAAGTCATATGACTTAAATATAAAATGAATTAATGAAATAAAACAGGTATGTACATGGAAATATGTTAATCTATAACAAAATCTAAAAATGGCTCCAGAGTAAACTTAGACTTATAGGCTATAATGTGTACAATGTGACATTTCAATAAAAATGAAATAATAAAGCTAATTCAATACAATATTTGTTTACAAAAACTAAGCCGTTTTTTTTTTAATTGAAGTTGAGCAAGTTTTGTTGCTCTTGACGAATTCTTTAAGCAACCAAAATGTCTCGTGGGATCAGGAAGGTTGCTGGCCCTGCCTAATATTATTAGTCCCTTGTGTTTCAGTGATGACTAAATATTAACACTTTATTTCTGTTCATATCATTTCTATCATACATCATTTCATCACAGGCTGAGCTAAGGCTGACAGGTATTTTGGATCCACTCGGTTCTGTTTGACGTTCAAGCGTCACAATAAGTGCTATCATGGAAGGTCAGTTCTGCTTTAGACGATGAATCTGCATTCATCCTGTTGGCAGACAGTGGAGACAATACCGTCACCGCAACGTCTCATCAAGCGTTTCTGGGCTATTATACGATAGTTTGAAAAAGATTTGTGTGAATTCTTAAAGTTGGTGTTGAGCCGTAACTCTATGGTTTCTTGTTTCTGGGCCTTATGGATTTTTCTCACTTCCAGTCCAGCTGCCGTTCATAGAATATTTAACTCACCTGTTTGTTTATTAATTATACCACCTGAATCCTTGCATTACAGCACCAGGCCCAATGAATATCTCAGAGAACTTACAGCACTCAGAAGTATTCAGTCTTGGTTGTAAATTCGCTGCTCATGGTCTGGACAGATGCAGCATTAAAGCTAAAATCTTTTTACAGGTGAAAAAAAGCTGTTTTATTGGCCTTGAAATAAGGACACCCAACGAGACTCGACTGAGGTATGCAAATCAGACAATTTGAGATGGAGGTTTAGGTGCTGCCGTGAACATTTCATGCCTCTCTGCTTCAAGCTCACCCAGGGAGCGAAGTCTCGCTGTGTGTATTGATCAACAAGCACTTTCAGAAGGCGAGGTGATAAAAATAAAGATGACAAGTCACTGAGCTGTGCTGCTACATTATTGAGCACAACTACCCCCTCTGAGTTATGCTAAGTTGAGCTGTTAATCATTTTTTACTTCTCTGAGTTGGACCCTGTTTGGGTAATGTCCTTGATTCCTTGGTTTTCAATCACAATTCAGACTCTTTAATATTTCTTCAGCATATGACCGCAGCTTTATTGATCCCAGAGGGAAATTAAATGTTGAAACTCATAGTATTTGAAACTTCTTCAAAGAGTTATTGTAGTGGTCTGTATTACAGCAAATTTGTAGAAGCTTCTGACTGAAGAGAGTGTCTTAGCAACGATGAAAATAAGAACTGTACCACTGTTCAGAGCTTTATGTGGTAAACCACCAAAAAGTAGCTCAAATGTTAAGTCAAATGAAAAAATTACGTGGTTTTTTTTCCCCCTGAAAAAATCTGAAATCTGACATGTTTTTGACTCAATATTTCGCAGAGCTACATTTCTCTGTAATTACAACTGCATGTCTTTTTGGGGATGTCTTGACCAACTTCACACTTTTTTCCGTTGTCACAAAGTAACTCGAGCTCAGTCAGATTAGATGGAGAACACTGATGTTTTAGGTCTGCACTTTGACTGGGCCATTCCAGCACATGAATGTGCTTTGATCGGATCCGTTCTATTCGTGCTTGCTGTGTGATTTGAGTTGCTCTCCTGGAAGGTGAACCTTTCCTCTTAAGTCATTTGTGTTCAGGGTTCATGCAGGCCAAAATGTTCATTTTTTTGGTCTTAATCCAACCAGAATATTCTCCTCTAGATTCTGTGCTTTTGTGAGATGTTCAAATATGGGTTTCATGACCGGACCTAACCCTGCTTTAAACTTCAGAACAGCTTGATTCCTAACGTTTCTGCTGTGTTCCTTGGTGCCATTATTCCATTCTTCTTCATCTATCTTTTATCTTCTGTCTCCCAGCCTTCAAAGGACTGCCGTCTTTGCACTGAGTTAAAAACTGCATCCGTGTAATCTTATCTCCTTTCGCCCTTTTTACTAATTAGGCGACCACTGAGGGTCATTGTTGCGGTGATTCAGATTGAAATCTTTATCCATGTCCCAAAGGGTAATTAATTTTATAGAAAGTCACAATAAAAACAATGCACCAACTATTTATATATAACTTGCGGTCATTTCTCTAAATTCCTCTGCTTCAACCAACAGAGGTTAAAAACACAAAACTTGTCAATTAAAAACAACACATAAGTGACGGTAGCAGTAAAACGGTGAACTTTAAATAAACCAATAATGATGTAATATTTCAAATTTGACAACACACCATTTAAACTCAGTGGTTAAAGATACAAACCGTTTCCATCAACTATAAGACTAGCAAATGAGGAGGGAAATACCACTAGGAATAAATTCATGCTTATACCTATTGCTCCAAACAAAAAGGGAATGAAATGAAACAAATGTGTGCAAAACTTTGTTGAAGTTCCACTAATGTTGAAAAAAATAAATGTCTCAATGGTGGTGTTTCCATTAATTAAGAAAAGCAATTACAAACAGACATGAATAAGTTTGTTCACGTGATAAGTCATTAGAAAACGTGCCGCGCCATCATCCTCCTGCCACTTCCTGTCGCCTTCTTCGTGTTTTCCGCCAGTAGTAACATCCTGTTGTTGATCACATGACTGGTGTGATTCAAAAACAGTTTTTCTTGTTGAAGTTTAGCGAAACACAAATTTTGACTCAACTCATCCGAGCGCAAAATTTTTCATTGAAAATCTTGAGTATTTTCAAAAGTGCCATTTAAGTCAATAAGCAAATTTATTTTTGTAATTCCAATTTGTGCATAATGTGGTGAACGAAAACGCAGCTACTGACAGGAGTAAATGAAAGCCCCAATTGTCAAGTTTTTACTGGCAAACGGTTTTGAAAACCGTGTTTGTTTGTTTGTTTTTTTCTGTTATGTAGAAAAGCTCCAGCTGAAAGTTGTTGTCTTTTTCTGTGTCAGTGGAGCCCCATGGGCTGAAGCTGCAGTCTGTGAGGGATTACAGATTACAGGAGCCAGTGGTCTGTCCCCACAGCGGTGCACCAGCCTGGCCCAGATGGAGCTCTCTCCCCAGGTCCTTGTATTATTAATGTTCCATCGAGATGAGGAACGACGCCATAGCCCAGCTCATCTCCCCCGCTCCCCAGAGGACACCTGCTGCCTCTGTATCATACACAGGTTACATATCTATTAGACAAAACATTCTATATAAAGAGCCGGCGCGCTGACGTAACAAATCACACGCCGATCTCCAGAGGTCACTTGGACAACGTTTGAAGCATGGAGCAATCAACGCTCCTTCATCTTTAAGAAACATTTCAGAAAGAGACTTTTTTCCCCCCCAATGATCTCCATTACTGGTCATCAGCATCAAACTCCAACATCAAAGCACCTAGGAGATCAGGCTCATTGTCGAGTGTTTACTGACGTGCGGCGATGGCCCACATGGGATTCTTACCGCCCGCTGTTTGTAACTGTTTGGCCCGATATTAATATACGGGGATGTGACGACAGCTTACACAGAGGCACCAAGCTCGGCGGGGGGTCTGCTGTCAGAGCGCCCTTATAAGGTGAATTGATTATCAGCTTTGACAAGGAAAATGATGTCCCAGTTCTGTCAGGGCCAGCAGAACTCCAAGTGAAGCAGATCCCTTTCAAGAAGTGAAACGCTTACATCTCTCCTGCCTCGCCGGACCAATAACAGCCGCTTGGATTAGGCGCTCATCGCTGCACCATTGCCTTTATCCCTCTGTAGCAGACATCCAAACCACAAGCCAAAGCATGGGCGTAACACACACGCACACTTACATATCCAGTTATTGTCTCAACACAGACAGGCCGATGCTTTAACACGCACCGACGCTTTGTGCTGTAGTGAAGCTGCTGCATTAGCAAAGGCTTTCAGTAGGAGACACACGCAGATGCCCGCTCACTGTTGATCACTGAAGGGTAATGAACCCTTCTGTTCCACTGCAGGCGTACATAGCAGCGCGTGACAGGTTTTGATGCTACATTTGAGACATATCCAGAGGGCTTAAGGGGGAGGGATCTCATTAGCTCACCTTTATACTGCAGCAACTCTCGCCCAGTGTCAAAAATCTTTCTGGGATTGACGGGAAGGATATGCTCAAAATGCAAGAGCCGTTGTCTTTGTGATATAAAAGGTAGCACTTTTTATACGGTAGTGTAATTAGTTTCTATCTTTGGGATCTGTTCAAGAGTTAAAACAGAGCTGTGATTGGTTTGTTAAAGTTTAAGAATGGTATAAGTCAGGGGTCTCAAACCCCAGGCCTCAAAGGTCTCCTGTAATTTTTAGACGCGTCTCTTCTTCAGCACACCTGACTCCAATATTAGCTCATTAGCATAGTTCTGTAGAACCTGACTGTTTGCTAGATAAGAGAGGCAGTTTAGCCATTTAATTAGGACAAAGGACACATATAAAAGTTACAGTACTCTCCCTCAAGGACTTGAGCTTGAAGGTACTGGTATATAAGGCCAGGGTGTCATTTCAGAATCTGACCCCTTGTCTCTATAGTAGAGTGACTATAGTGGACGGGAATAGGAAGCTAATTCTGTATTTATCCACATGTTGGTCGATGGTGGCGACGGTGGTAGGATTTCGTCCCTTAATCGGTGGGTTACCAGTTTGAGCAACATCCACCTCTGTTGCTGTGTCCTTGGGCAAGAAACCTAACCTGCCTTGCCTGCTGGTGGTGGTCAGAAGGGACGATAGCACGATATCTGTCTTGCTTAAGTCACACTGCCCCAGGGCAGCTGTGTTTACAATCAAGTAGCTAGCCATCATCAGCGTGTGAGTGTGTGCACTAAAATGGCAACAACTGATTTCACTGTAAAGCGCTTTTGAGTGTCCAAATAAGTCAGATGTCACATGTAGCGAGTCCATCATCTGAAAAAGAAAAGGAGTGGAAAAATGAAAAGTTAAGACATGGGTGGGTTACAAAGAGTATTGATCAGAGGTTCATTTAACACAAGTAAAATGGTGAAAAGCTGTCTCACAATGTAAAACGTGGGAGTGGCAACAGTCTGCTGCGAGAGTAACAGGAGGCTGGGTGGAGGTAAACACAGGCCAAAAACAAAAAGTTAAAGCTGAATTCACTGCATTCCTTTGCTGAACCAGTGAATCATGCAGGACTCACACGCAGCCCTTGAGACATGTCTTTGGACACCGCTTGTGTACATCAAAGCGTACTCAGCTGTACACACAAACTCTCTCCGGAACTGAGAATCTTTGGCAAGACTTGAAAATTGATATTCACACGTTCTCTCTAGCCGGTCTAAATGATCTATTATGCAGGAAGTGTTTGAAAACACGTCAGCTTCGATGTCTGCAAAGATGGTAAAGATATACCCCAAAACACTTCCAGCTGTAATGCAATGCATCGAGTCAGACAGACTAAATGCAAATGGATGACACACTTTTCAGATTTTCGTTGGTTTAGAAAAATAAATTGAAATCCGTGTATCGCTTTCCCTCCACTTCTTTGTTCTCCACTGCTTGCAGATCACACAAGAGTCCACTAAATGCACTGACTTATGGTCGTGATGTCATGAAATGAGGAAAGGGTGACATAATACGACTACTCTTTGTAAATCCAGGATTTAATTTGAATTTCACAATCAGAATGGGGGAGAAAGAAAGCACAGAAGTAGCTGTTTTTCAAGTCTGGAGGTGCTGCGGTGCGGTCGTTATGAATTCAGTAATTCAGAAAGGCTGGAGTGATTATGAAGCCAAACAATATTTTCTGAATAGCTAATCAAAACTTGGCACTCTCCTTTTCCGGACTTGCTAAGATTAATGTCGAATAATGACTCTCTAATTCTGACCTCGGGTTCAGGGGGACAAGTCTCAATTCTCCAGTAATTATACGCCGGCTTCATTTTCTCCATACTCCTCTGACCCTCTCCCACTGCTTCACTGCTTTTCTTTTCTTTTTTTTCCTTTAGTTGAATTCTTGCTCGCCTACTTTTGTCTCATTTTAATGGAAATATTTTCCCTACTTAAGACAGTCATCGTGGGTTGACGAAATACGCTCGGGATCAGTTGGTCGACTTCTCAAACTTTCTATACATGAGTTTCCCTTTGGGCTGGCATCGATGAGGAACACCAACAAAAAAACCACAGCCGGGGGAAAGCTCTCATTTTCATTCCTATTTGAATCTATAGTCAGCTGAGTGCCCATCCTGGCCTCTCCCAGTTAAAAAACATTAAGCGTTCATTAAGGCTGCAGACACGTTTTCACATTTTGACACAGACACAGATCAATTCTCCATCTCATTCGTCAAGGCGCTCAGACGTTCTGCTACCTGGCAGGTATGTGTCAGCGAGTTCAATCCATCACTGAACCTCCCCGCCGGAGAACTGACAGATGCACTTGTAAAAAGGTCCATCTATTCATGTTTTCCAATCAATTCAAGTCCCCACCCCTCGCCTGTTTGTCTATCAGAGCTTAAAAAGTCCAACCTGCTTCATGGCCGACATAACAAGTAGCCACCCTTCCACTGTCTGTTTTCTTTTTTTTCTGCTGATTAATTCACCTGCATTTGTCATCTGTGACAGTTTGCCGAAGCTGCTGTAAAGGAACTTAAGGATTTTTTGTTAAACAGCATCGACGCTTTAAATCAAACTAAAGTAAACAGGTCTTTGTCAGTCAAAAAATAAGAAGCAGAACTTTGAGATCCGACCAGTCTCCCCGCAGAGGAAGAGTGAAGCTTGCCGGTGTAATCGCAAAGGTCGCGCCCTGCGAGCTGACGGGCGGCGAGTAGTAAAATAAAACGACTGTCAGGGGTGAGCGGTCACTTCCCGAGCGGTCAAGGGGAAAGTCGGGTGTCCTGGACCTGGTGCAGCGATAAGCAAAAAGTCATGTTGTTCCCTCTTGGAACCAGCGTGTCGTTAAAAAAGTGTTGCAAAGTTTTCCTGGATGGATCTTTTGTGTATGTGTGTGTATGTGTGTGTTTTTCCTGTCCTGGTGGGTCAGGTTGCCTTGCAGTGTCAGGTCATATATTCTACTAATAGTGAAAAAACAGAATTTTGAAATGAAGCCTAGGCGCAAATTCAAAATGGAAGACTCATTAAACCCCGCCCGCGTCATCCAGTCGCCGCAGCCGGCTCA
>CAEFZY010051871.1:0-18213 GCA_903066815.1 Brachyrhaphis roseni
TTTGTAATAGTAGCCGACGTAGTTGTGAATAAATCTATGGATGTCCTCATTTATTTCTCACGAGAAATTGAGCTCTTGTTACATTTACTGAAAGCTCTTTTTTATTCAGTTTCTCTTCTCTGCTTGTACCTGAATTGATATTAAGGCTCCGTCTTATCGTGTTTCACCACAGAAATCCCCTCACAGTTCATGATGGTGGAGCGGGCCTTCTCTGAACCCACCAGAGCCAGAAACTCTCTAAAAAGACAAGCAGACTACATGAACAAATTGTTCTTACTCTGCTCTCTGTGAGAACTTCCTTAGAATGGCGGTTATAAATGACCTTCATCTGTGGATCGTTTTCCGTAATGTGAAGCAGCAGATTTATGCCCGTTTGTAATAGTAGCCGACGTAGTTGTGAATAAATCTATGGATGTCCTCATTTATTTCTCACGAGAAATTGAGCTCTTGTTACATTTACTGAAAGCTCTTTTTTGTTCAGTTTCTCTTCTCTGCTTGTACCTGAATTGATATTAAGTATCCAATGAATGTCAGAAAAGACATACAGACTGTTGCAGGGTATTGTGATTTTTTTTTTTTTCTCACATGCCTGCATCTGAGTCCAAAACCTTGTATTAAAAATTCTGAATAGATCCAAGTTTCTGAGAAGACTTAATCTGCCGTCAGTAACAGACACTTCATATATCGACATTACTTTTTTTTTTTTTTTTTCCATCCACGTTTTACCTCATTTAGTTCCTGGTGGTTTGATTAGCGTGAGCTACAGCACGTTTCTGCCCCACAGTACATAAATATTTGGCGTAGGTCAGCAGAGTCTCTTTGTGGTACTCGACATTTGCTCAGAGTTAACTTTCCCTGTGTTTCACTCCTCACACAGTGCCGCCTCCTCTGAGTCATCTCATTGTGTCTTCTGTTTTTTTGTAACCACAGTGGACGGAGAGAGGCTGGTGATGAAGGGGGAAAGGTTGACTTGCCGTGAGATGCTGAGCGCGTTTCAGTCCCGCTGCAAAGAGAAGGACCCGCAGACCAAAGCCGGAGCCAAGAAATGACCACCTGTTTGAATTTCTTTTGTATTTATATGTGCGTGTAATCTTGGAAATGTACATTAAAACAATATGTTTAGCTAAATATGACTCCTTTTGTAAGTTATATAGAATTGTTTAACACTCGTGAATTTAGTTTTAACTCAGTTCCTCAGATATACTTTTTTGTAAGCAACAAACCAATCAGTTGAAATTGTTTTAAGTAACAAAGCTGACTATAAGTACAGTAGGTTGAATCTAACATTTTGTTAGACACAGCTGGACTTGTATGAAATTAAGCAAAAACAAAATAAATAAAAGCAGTCCAAGTGAAACTAACGCAACTACCATATGTGAGACATAAATATAAGATCAAGTTAACCATTTCCAATAGATTTGCCATTCATTTGCATGAATGTTCATCCATCCGGCTGTCCATCCATTGATGAATTTATTTGTATGTTTGTCCTTTACCTCACAGTTATCCGCTAATACTCCAGATTAATATGTCTTGGCACAGGTCAATCAGATTGCAATGTACATATAAGCAAACATGAATGACATTTTCCCTGGTGGTGACTTTACTGCCCACTAAGCAAAGTCGATCCTCGGGGGCCGGCATCCTGCAAGCTTTAGTTCTCTCCCTGGTAGTACCAACAACCTTTTCAGCATGTCAGTGTTCTTCTTAGGCCTTCTAAGAGCCATCATTTGATCCAGGTGCATTAAATCAGGGAGAGAACTAAAACATGCAGGATGCCAGCCCTCAAGGACCGACTTTGGGCACCCTGCTAAGCTTTTGAAACACATTTTTGCTTCTTAACGTGAGCCCCTCTCTCTCATTCATCACCTGTATCTTGTTTGTTTGATTTCTCCACACCTGTTTTCTGGTAGTCAGTATTGAGCAGGTATTATTCCTCACTTTAAGATTCTCACGTTATTGGCTCTAGTTTGAACTCACTTCAGATGAACTTCAATCGTGTTATTGAATTCATGCTGTATCATTAAATTCTTGCACTGTTGAATTCTTTCAGATTTATTTGTTTATACATTCAGATCGTTCTGCGATAGATTCAAACATAGGACAAAAACAACAAAAAAAAAAGATGTTAAAAACCGATTACGGTAAAAATACAGATTTAATAAACCATTATAAATAAAAGGTTTGGATTATCGGAGGCGGGACTTAAATTATTTAAATATCTGACTTGTGCTGTGACATAGAGGGATGCGATTGGCTTCACGTGCGTTTACGGGGGAGCAAAAAAAAGGCGAGCTGGCCCTTTAAAAGCACTCACTGCCTGACCAGTTCCAACATACTGGTCAGAGAAAGTTACGATTTGTTGTGGAGGTTAATCACACCAAAGACCGCGACAATGGTTGACCAGTTTATGGGAACATGGAAGATGATTTCCAGCGAGAACTTTGACGACTACATGAAGGCACTGGGTGAGCCCTTATTAAATTAAGCAAAGTAGGTTCTTCATGAATACTGAAGTCGCTGAATTTTCCCCGAAATTGTATTCATATTTATTCTTCCGTGCTGCAGGTGTGGGGTTCGCCACCCGGCAGGTGGGGAACCGAACCAAGCCGAACTTCGTGATGAGCGTGGATGATCAGGGGATGATCTGTATGAAATCTCAGAGCGCCTTCAAAACCACCGAGGTCAAATTCAAGCTTAACGAGCCTTTCGATGAGACCACTGCTGATGACCGGAAGACGAGGGTTAGTTTGTCGGGTCTTAATGAATTCAACATTTGGATTTGGAAGGAGTCACATCTTGCAGCTTTGTCGTTTCTTTAATTTTTTAATTTTATATATTTTTTTAAAACCCCCAATGCTGGAGTTTATTAACAGTGTGACTCTCCCTCCTTCTCCGCCCTGCAGTCTGTGGTTAGTCTGGACAACGGCAAGCTTATTCAGAAACAGAGTTGGGATGGTAAAGAAACGAACATCGAAAGGGAGATCTCTGATGGCAAACTCGTGGCGGTAAGTTTTTTTTTTTTTTTTTTTTTTTTTTCCATTTATTTTTTTTAAAGCCAATGAAGACCAACTGAAGTTGTAAGATGGGATTGCTTTTTATATTCTTAGACGATGTGGAAGAACTGAGGGGTTCCTTTTGGAAGTCTTGAGTCACTCTATCAAAGCAGAAAACTGAATCTTGTAATTTTGCTTTCCATGTAAGGGCAGGTTTGGCTCAGCTAGTCTCTTAGTCTATTGTGAAAAGGCAAAAAACTAAATTTTAACAATAAATTTTTTTTTTCTTTAAAATGCTGAAATTAGATCAATTTTACCACTCAAAATAAGCATAGTAATAGAAGATCATACTAAATCTTGTTTTCCCTCACTCTTCCTTGGCATTGCCTTCTGCATCATTTTCTAAAGACTTGCGCCAGATAACCTGTCTGCATTCTCTCCACAGAAATGCATAATGGGAGATGTTGTGGCTGTGAGGACGTACGTGAAGGAGTGATGATGCTGAATGACCGGCTCAGTTCAATGAGCATGCTCCCAAACTGAAATGGCATGTTCTGCTCTCTGTACAATTGTTGCCGAAGTCTGCTTTTTGTATCTTGTTGCCTTCATCTTGACACCTTCATGGGGTTTTGTTTGAAACTCTTGTGGTGGATTTTGTGAATAAAAGCTTGAGAATTTGTCAAATGTCTGACTTTTTGTCTTAAGGTCGCGTTCTAAGATGTTTAAATAGAAGTTCTCTGGCTTCCAGATTTATCTAATGAGCTGGCTTTAAGTCCAAAGGCAGTGTTTATGAAACTCCTATTTTTTTTTTTTTTTTTCCCCCTCCATTGGTCCTTTAAAGGTCAAAACTTTGAGCCATCCTGCATGGATGCCAGGGAATGTGAGCTCTTTTTAGATGGTGTGGAATTTTTTTTTATTTTTTTTTTGGAGGATGAACATTTCCCATTGCTCATTTGCTGGCAGCTGTAAGGTGCACAAGAGCATTCTGGGTATCCTTCCCTCCCTTGTTTGCAAGTGGCGACAGCCACTTTCCCATGACAGGAAAGGCAAGCCGATTGTACTGATTGAACCTGACGACTAAAACAGCTGAACCTGGACTTGTGGGCCAGCACTCCATTTGGACAATAGACTTTGCAGCTGTGGAGGACATGCAATGTTTGACCTTCTGGGGAAGAGGCCAAGTGAACAGGAATGAAATGGACTATTGGCAAAGGTCAATGTGCTGAAGTTGGTTTACTAAATCCCTGTTTTCCACTCAAAACATTTTACTTCAGGTTAATCATCTCTCCTTGGTTCACAATGATAAATTCATTAACTCTGTATGAATGTTACATCCTGCAATTTTCCTGTATTAGAATTTTCTGTTAAATGAATTTTATCATTGAGGAGAGGGAAATGGTTTGTTGGACTTTTAAGGATGGGAGCTTTTTGTCTCTGGATGAGGTTTTACTAATCAATATACATAACACTAAACTTCACAGCAAGTACTTTAACCTATCCAAATGGGTCTAGAAATGGAGAAATAAAAATCGTCTATCTTAAAACAGATTTTTCTATCTAAATACACACCTAATCAATGTCTAACTTCATAAATAAAAAATGAATTTAACAGACGGATTTTTCAATCTAACTCGAGATGCATTTTATGTGTTTTAAAACGAAACAGCTGTGGGGGAAAAAAAAAACCCCAGCGAAGCTGGGGCAGAAAACTGTTATCTCTTTATTCATTTAAAAAATACAGTCCAAAAGGATTAATAATCAATACATTTAACAAAACTTAATTTTACGCTAAATTGTTTTTCCTTGCAGCCGAAAATGTGTATTTAAAAACTCTAGTTAAGGAGATTTGAAATGAAAAATCAATAGGAAATCCATTAGATTAATGTATTTTTTTATCTAACCATTTTTTTGATATATAAATTTGACATCGCTCACTCCAAGGGACTTTTCTAACTTCCTCCTGACGACTACAAGAAGCTCTGCTGTTTTTAATTTTGCTCCTCTTCTGTAATGATTCACAAATACTACACAGAGTTAAACAGTAGAATCTGGACAAACAAACCCAAGCATGGCAAGCTGAATTCATGTTTGTCTTTGTTGTGAATGACATAAGATTCAAGTGAAAGAATGTGGAAGGAATACCATTTCATTGGTTTAGCTTGAAGCCAGCTAACAGCAAACTGACTATATTATGCAATGATTTCATCTCTTTTCATAGTTACTTTTTCCCAGCCTGATGATTCTTTAATGGTGCCATCCCATAATTACAACTCTCCTAACCCTCATAGAGACCAGCTGCATGTTCTACATGTCCTTTGTTGTTCATTGCTTTACATGCCAGAAAACTGATTGAGTAGTTTATCTTCCCAGTGGACCAGTTTAAGATGGTAACTCCTTTAACTAATATTACCTCTAAAGGTACAAGAATAATGGATCGTAATCTTTTATTCTCTGCTTTTATCTTGATTTGATTGCTGTTCATGAGGTAAGAGCGTTCTGTGTGCACAATCTGAAAGCCAAAAGGCACATCTGCTATGTATTGACTTACAGGTGCACTGCTTGAAAGTCAACAAGGCGTCCCTGTGTCTTTGTTTGGACAACTGCAGGGAACAGGGCGGATCTCCACCTCAAACTCTATTTTTCCCAGACATCTTCCACCGCTGTTAACAAGGCTTTTCCTGATCAGCTGGAGGCGGACGACGTTTTGAAACATTCAGTCTTAATTAAAGTGCATGAATCGAGCAACACAACACAGGACTTTACTGAAATGAAAGATGAAGGATGAGAGATGAAAGCTTTCCCCAAGTCATAGCAGCAAAAGTGGGGAACAAAAAGTGCTCTGGTTAGATTAAGCCAAAATCTTTTGACTTTTATGTAAAACAGAATTTGCTTAGGAAAAATGATTCTACATCCAGCCTGACTGGGAAACATGGTGGAGACAAATTCATGCTCTGGGGATGTTGTTCTTCAGAAGGGACAGAAAAGCTGCTCATAGCTGATAGGAAGATGGATGTGACCCCTAACAAACTTCTTTGTTAGGGCTCACAAAATGGTGTAACCCTTGTGGCTCTTCTACTGTAGAGCTACAATAGAATGACTTGAGTCAAAGCATGTTAATGTGTTAAAATGGCTCAAAGTCTAGACCTAAATTCTATTGAGAATCTGTAGCAGGACTTGAAAAGGAAGTTCACCGACCGGAACTTCACAAGAACTTCTTTTTTTTTTTTTTTAAATGAGCAAAACTTTCAGTCTCTAGGTGTAAGATGGTAATAGAGATCTTTGCCAAACAAGCTGGAGCTGTACTTGTTGCTAAAAGTGCAAAAAAGTTTGAAATTCATGTATCTCTTTTTTTTTTACACAATCATCAACAACCTTTTTTGGGTCTGATGCACAAAATCCCATTAAAGTACATGGAAATTTGTAGCTGCAATGTGGAAAAAAATTGTGAAAAAACTTTAGAAGAACCTTGCGTGTAGTCTTGTGAAGCTCTGTAAGTACAGCCTAGGCAGGACTATTATGGAGCTTCTCCGAGTCTAATTTTGGCCTCTGATATGTAGAACAAATTAAAACCTAAAGATCTCAAGTAAACTTGCATATGTTCTCACGCCTGATAGGACGTTGCATCTGGCTGACACCGGGTTTGCTTTGTGTCATGAGAAAGACAGCAGGTCTGGGACTTCAGAGGAATTAACTCATATCCTTTGCATAACATCTGGAAAGCTCCACTTGAGTTTCAGTGTTGACACCCTTCCTCTGCTTGTCCTCAATCTAAACTCAGCCTTACACAAACACCTTTTAAGTTCAAGTGCTTCAACAAGGCTATAAATCTGTAATATACCCTTAGAGCCTCAAGTCTATGACCTACATATTGTGTTAGATAATAAGTGGATCTTAAAAGCTTAAATACGTTCACATGGTTTGTTACTGAGAATGAGTGGCATGTCTTATCAAATATTTCTCTACTTTATCCTCAGAAGTGAATTTCTGGGGAGCGTTTTGTGAAACGGGGATGTATGGTGCTTTGTTGGTTTAAAGGAGAGATAAAATCAGGGTCAAAAGGTTCCTATTTGTTTTTACATCAGAAGCAACATTCAAGATAGTGAAGTAGATTGGGAAGATAAGTATGAAAAGCAAAAGAACCATTACTTTGTTGTGTGGCTTTGATTCTGGATTGAGGAAATCACCACCGAATAAACAACTTTTTCACGTGATTTTTGTCTCACATATGTGGTGAAATTTGACTTAGACATAATACAACTTTTCTTGGCTAGAAACTCTCACTGCTCTTGACTTATAATCTTATTTGCACTTGACAGCACAAATCCATCTTCATTTGTCGTTTTTCAACATTCATCATCAAGCATTTCTCATGCAGTGGAGTTGGCTGTGAGGTTAACTTCTGAAAAGATTTTCTTAGATTTCCCCCTAGTGCCTTGATATTCACTAAAAACACATTAGTTTCATCTTGGCTCCTCACTGCGGGAAAAAAAAAAGGCTCCTGGGTTGATCTGAGATCTGTCTCCAGAGAAACCAAACAGCAGAAATGAGTTATGTGGTGGAGGCCCCACAGAACCGTGGGGGAGCCTGGCTGCCGTGCAACAAGATTTCCCCTCAATGATCCCCGCAATTCAGTCATACAGAAGGCTGAATTCAGATTTCATCAACTAGTGTCTGAGCATTTTGCAAGCTGTGCCCTGTGGCTGTACTTGGAATTGCCCTCTGCATCGACTCACTGAAAATCTGTGTCCTATGCTTGTGCAATTGGTCAAAGTTGTGCAGCTGCAGTGATCTGATTTATTTTATTTTTTTTTACTATTGCCTAAAAGTGTGCAGGTTAGCAGTTTGAGTAATGTCTAACTAGATTAATTTTACACTCTCTTGCACCAAAAGAGTAAAGAATGACTAACACTAGTATCTGACATTTTTACAATAAAGTGGTTGCACATTTTGTACATGAAAAGATATACTTACACCTTGATGCATTAAAATGGACCAAAATCTTGGAGAAAGCTGTCACTCAAACATTTCGCCACAATCTCTGGCCATTTGTATAAAACTTCCCCGCCAGACTAGGATTAATTTGTGTCATCTCGACAAAGATTACATGAGAGGTTTTCCCAGAGAAAATGCAAATGCACAAGGATGGAGCATGCAAAAATATATGAAAATTGCTGAAGGTAATATCGAAACTGTTAATCTTCTTCTTCAAACCATTACAGCACCTCCTGCAAATGATTTACATATTCATTTATCTATCTTTGTTTAAGAATATGAAAAGTATAATTATGTAAAGAAAAGTAATCCGGCACCTTTTGTGGAAAAGCTGGTTGAGGTTTTGTTACATGGCACACAAAAACAGAAGTTTTAATTATCAGACTTCTGTCTCTGGAAGAAGTGAGACCACTGCACTGAACTCCATTGAAAATCTCATGGTTATTATTGATTTCTGAACTCTTCCAGGCTTAAAACATTATTTTTTGTTGTTTCTAAATAAATATGAACTTGTTTTCTTTGCATTATTTGAGATCTGAAAGCACTGCATCATTTCTGTTATTTTGACCGTTTCTCATTTTCTGTAAATAAATACAAAATCTTTGCTTGGAATTTCGTAGACCTGTTGTCAGTAGTTCATAGAATAGAAGAACAATGTTCATTTTACTCACACATATAAATATAAAAAGTAAAATCAGAGAAACTGATCAATTTAGGTGGTCTCTTAATTTTTCCCAGAGCTGTATATAGATTTAATTAACCTAAGAATAACAATAAAAATTTGTCCAATATCTGCCAAAAAAGTCAATGTGTCCCTCCAGAAAGAATATGTAAGCTACTGGTTTGCATGCTAATTAGAGGCAAATTTTATCAAGAAGGCCGCTGTTAAAGAGGTGGAGCTGATTGTGTAACGTAGACGGCTGTGATTGGCTTCAAATTATTCTCTTGTTAAAACTAACCCTTTAAAAACACTCAACACCTGCGCTGTTCAGTACTCAGGTTTTAGTCTATATTTAATCCACAGGTTCTCGGTTGGAATCCCGCACCAAAGATCGCAACATGGTTGAGCAGTTTGTTGGAAAATGGAAGATGATTTCCAGTGAGAACTTTGATGAACTTCTGAAGGAATTTGGTAAGAGCATCATAATCTATTGGATGTTATTAATCTGTTGTGGAATTAGTTTGCTAGTTTAATTAATGAAAAAGAAAATAATAATTATGAAGCTGCTTTCTTTATGCTCTGCAGGTCTGGGAGCTGCCAAACGGCACGAGGCAAACCAGATCAAACCAACCTTCACCATGAGCGTGGATGATCATGGGGTGATTTCCATGAAGTGTCTGAATATCTTTAAAACTCCTGAACTCAAGTTTAAGCTGAACGAGCCATTCGTTGGGCAGGTTTTGAACGATAAAGACATGAGGGTTAGTGGCACTGCAGATTGACATATTTTGAGATCCATCCCAGTTTGTACCTTGTGTCTGCTGAAATATCATGTTGTCCCCGTTTCTGCTCTTCCCAGACTGTGATAACTCTGGAAAATGGGAAGCTTTTTCAGAAGCTCCTGGAGGGAGATGGACAGTTCACTGTGGAGAGGGAGATCTCAGAGGGAAAAATGATTGTGGTAAGACATTTAGGCTTTCTTTGAACACATTCAGCCCGGGTCCAATCATAGATCTTGTCAGTTTTTTTAGTCTTTGTTTAAGGAGTAATATTTGTGATTGGATTAGGTCATATTTCATTTCCAAATAAAATGTAGAAAGAATGTGTATTTTAATACCTTTGCATGGGACAACAGTGCTCAAAAATGACTTTTGCTAGAGTTTTTACAAACTTTGTATCATCTAACCTCTAAACTAAAGACACTCCATCTTTTTGCACACAGAAATCCAAAATGGGAAATGTGGTGGCAGTGAGGACCTTTGAAAAGGAGGAATGAAAGTGCTCCAGGATGAGAAGCCCAGCTGGATTCATTCCTAGAATGACATGTTGTGTGCCCTTGTGCTTTATTTTCATCCTTCTTCTAACTTAAAACACTAATGTGTTTTGTTTGGAACCGCTCTAACGCTGATTAAATAAGATAAACTAAATGAATGAACTAAATTTAATGAAAAAATAAATGACATACAAGGATATTTGAGTTTGTTCTTTTTGTGGAATGTGTCCTTTATTCATTTCAGACAAAGGCAGATAAATTGAATGACTTGCCGACAGGTGTTGTGGTGGTGTGATGGCTTGAGCTATTGTCTGAAAGCAAAAAAATATGAGTTATTTTTTAATTGTTTGCATGTTCTGTCTGTGTGCATTTGCACTTTTTCATCAGTATGTGTAGAGAAATAATCCTTAGGTTCAGGTATTGACAAGATGAAATTAATTGCATTCATTTCTATCTTACACTTAAGCCACATCCTTATTCTTAACGGAATGCTTGGAAATAGTCTTTATTTGTTATAAAAGATTATGTGTTACCAGCAAAGTTTGCCATTTAGCAAAATAAAGCAGATATTTTGTATGGACTCCAGAAAGTGTTGTGGTCCTCAGGCTGCTACAGCAACTCTGTGTTTAGGTTTAAAATGATAATCTAACAAATGTTGTCGTGGCAGTTGTCGAAAGAAGACAGCACACAGAGTCAGCCTAAAATATAACATCCAAAGGATTCTGTAGGGCAAATGAGGAAGAGCATTTATTTTGCTTTAGAGAGCACCACAAAGATTCGCTGTTTTTCCAGTCATCCCTGCAGGAGTTCCTGTCAAAGTTTGGTGTAGAATGAGGCCCCTGTATGTGATTGTAAAACCTGCAGGAAGGAGGGTGGAAAATCTTTAAAGTGAGACCATGTGAGCAAGCTTCTACACAATAGTATTCCCCTGTGAGCAGAACAAATTAAACCCTGCATGTACAAACATGAGCAGTTGATTGAACTTTTGTCTTTGGTAGATTTTGCCCAGAAATGGCTAAATAAATAAATAGGTATGGTAAATGAGGTTAAAAAAATGCCATTAGGTGTCATAATATTTGATATATTCTCTCCCCCCTCCTCTCTATTAACAGAAACCATGTGCAGCAGAAATAGAAATAACCTTTATTGTCTGACAGTGAAAAAATTTGGGTGTACCAGCAGCAATTTCCAGGTAAATGAAGGCATGGATAGTCAAACTCAGGTAAAAGAAAAAAAAAAAAAAGAGAGAAAAAAGAAACCAGAAATATAAGAATAAGAGAGTCTATGGTAAGGGCAAATTTATAACATAAGAAATTTAATACTGTTGAGTTAAATGGCAAAACAGTGCAATAATTGTGTGATGTGATCTTTAATATGAAAGGACTGGTAATAAAAGAAGGAAAACAGAGAAAACAGATTTTTTTAAAGGTGTTTTTGTCTGTGCCTGATGTCAAAGCTGATTGAAGTTAAAATTTTTTCGATTCACTGGTGCAAATCTGAAAAAAGAAAAAACAAAACTAAACAATAAAAAAAAAAAAAAAACCTGCACAGCATGCAGAAACGTTTATTTTACAACCGCAGGATGCTGAGTCTAAACGGAACTTGTTTCAGGAAAAAACTAACTTCAAACACAAATTACTATGTTCTCAAAACAAATGATGAGTGCAGTTCACTTAGCCAACAGCGTGTTTGCTTTAGTTCTAAAGCAAATATTTGCTTCTTTCAAACAGGTTGTTGCAAAAAATAAAAAATAAGATAAATAAAAACACCATGCCTTAGCATCAAAATTTAGTTGATAGGAAAAATAACATTCTTCCTGGATTCTTGAATATGTTATATAACCCAAAGAAGAGCCACAACTGCTGTGTTCAAGTGTAACAGCAGACACCACAGCCAAGGTTTACCCTGTTTTACTACACAGTAAAGCAAACTGTCTGCGGTCCTATCTTGGTGGAAACAAACCCGTGAGATTTTTAAGACTTTCACAGGATGGCGTAGTGCAGAACAAAGACGTTGTTGTGGTGTCTGTGCCTTAAGTATGCAGTCATAGACAAACACAGACATGCTGACCTTCCTCTGCAGGTGGCAAGGAGCTGAGAGGTTTTGATACTCAAAAGGTCAGACCATGATTTTTGCCTGCCAGGTTCTTATGGCTCACATATAAATATAGAAGTCTTTTTGCTGCAGGAAATGTTGCGGGACCTTAGAGAATACTAAGTCTAAAACATTATTTCTGCACAAATAAACTATTCTTCTTCTCAAGAACAGTTTATTTGTTTGGGTATATTTTCAAAAATGGTGGAAAAAAATATGCAAATACAAGCAGATTACCCCATTTCAAAACAGACAGGCATATAGATTTTTTTTCTTTCACACATTTCAGACCATGAATTAAACGTCAGTATCAGAAAAAGAAATGAGAATTCTTCAACATTATGTTTCTTCTGTTTTAATTTGGCCACATTGGAACGTTTTTGAGTATGAATAGCCTATAGATCAATCCAAAACCTTTTTTTTTTTTTTTACCCCAGAGGGTAGATTTTCTGCTATGCTTTGGATCATTGTCCTGCTGAACGGCTGCTCTTAAGGTCACAAACTGATGGCCATGAATTTCCCTTCAGTATTTTCTGCTGAATTTAAAAGCAGATTTCATGGTTCAAGCCTCTTAGTTTCTGAAGCAGCAAAGCAGCCCAGATCATCCCACTACCACCACCATGTGGTAGTATGTAAGATGTTATCCTTTGCTTTGCCCCAAGCAAGAATCTCATTGAACCTAAAAGTTGTTTTTGCAAGGAAAGTGTGCAAAACATCTGCAAATGACAACAAATTTAACTTCTACAGTGGTGTTTACAAGTTGTGAAATCTGTAAAAAAAAAAAAAATCTGTTGTATGTATATACAACAGATTTAAATGCACATTTAATTTTAAACAAGACCATGGATATTTTGTCATTTTAAAGTAATTCTGCAGAGTTACGTTTCTCAAAACAGTCTAATCTGTTGCTGTACAAATACTTGAATTGATGACCAAAAGTTTTTATATTGCTTTATATATATATATATATATATAGTCAGTATATACAATTTTTTTGTCAGAGGTGAGTAGACCTCTGACAATCTTTATTCTGATAATCTGTATACACCACCCAGTAACTGCTTTTACATTTCCACATGGACAAAGAACTCAGAGTTTGTACTTTTTTTTTTTTTTTTACCCCTCCAGGGGGTCTTTTGTGGGCTCTAGTGTCCCTTATATGAAAGTAGGTTGACAGGAAGGGGGAAGGAAAGGGGGGAAGACATGCGCCAAATATCGTAGGATCTGGGAGTCGAACCCGCGATAGCCGCGTCGAGGACTCAAGGCCTCCAAACATGGGTCGCGCTATCCCCTACGCCACCACGGCACGCCCAGAGTTTGTACTTTTTAAGGAAACTTAAATTAAAAAATAAACAACAATGGGTCATCAGGAAAGTTGGCTTGATGGACGTTTTGCAACGTGCTGAAGGCAGCAGACACTTCCCGACAATGCACTGGAGAGATAACCTCAGCCTCTGATAGCAGGGAGGGAAACGGAAGCCATTAGTCACAGGCTGACCTTTCTCCAAGCTGCTTGTAGACGGGACTCTGAACAGTCAAAACCCAAACAGCAAGATTTTCTTGAACCTTCTGGGAAGAGTTAATAAACTGCAAGAAGCTTGTTCAGAAAACATTAGACTTTTGTTTCTTTTTACAGTTTATGTGGTTATATAAAATATCTTTACATAAAATAAAATGGCAAAATCTCCCTTCTCTTAGATACTGTTTTCATTTATGCTTAGGGACAAGTTGAATAGTTGAAATCAGTCAGTATTTTCAGGGCTGGACAAAGACTACATCAGGTCTCAAGTAAAGTCTAATTTTGGGCCCCTCCTTCAATTTAGAACATGATCACCACCAAACAATAGATTTCAATACAGATTTGTTGAAATCTGGGAGAGGGGGACCAAGTTTAATTTAAAACCTGTCACAGACTATTGGTTATGAATTGTGGAGAATTTTTTTTTTTTTTTTAAGAAACTGCATCAGAGCATCAGACTGTTACTAAGCTAAGACAAGAGTCAAATGACAAAGGCTGTTCTTTTCAATTTTACTTGAGTGAAGCTCCAAGGTGAAGATTTAGAGAAATGGTAGGTGAGGATTCCTAAAATATGCATGAATGAGTCAAAGCAACTCTCCTGGAATGTTTTTAATGAGGCAATTACATTATACCGTGATATAAAGCTCTAAAAGTTGATTTTACATAATACCCTCACACCCCTATTTAAACGATTATATCTTCTTTTAGTACCAAAAAAAGACCTAAAAACTTGTAAGCGGACAAATACATTTTCACTGTACTGCGCTACGTTTGCATTTACTACAAGAAGCTTTTTGAAGTTTCGGTTGTCGTAACTGGTGAAATTTTGCTCCTTAATCTAACCTGTTCTAAGTTGTGTCAGGTGGACTCCCTGATGAGATGTTAGTTCTCAGTTGTCCATGACTTGTCTGAGGAACTCCATTTAAAAGCACATAAAGAAACCAGAGCTTGTTTCTGATGTCTGAGTTGCATCCAGAGGCCTTTGGGTTCACAGCTGTTAGAGATAACGTCAGTATGAATCTCAGCATGACAGAATCACGCTGCCTTCCTTCCAGTGCACAGCTGTGCACCAACAAAAACCAGCACCTTGTGCAGATCAACTTTTTTTCGTCCCTTCAGTTGGACTTCACAATTTAATCGGCGTGAAATACAAAACAAAAGAGTTAAAAAGAAGGATTTAACATGCAGCTACAGAAAACTGTCATGTAAAAAGGGATGATAGCTGAAGTGAAGGTAAGATTGTGAAGTTACTTTTGAAACAGGACTGAGATGTGATGAAGCAAACAGGGCACAAGGACAGGAAGAGGAGGGTTGGTTACTGTTACACCAGCAAACATCCTTACCTAAGTGTGCTAACAGCAGGGAAAGGTGCAGTGTGTTTAAAGGTCAAGGAAATGCAGAGAATTAGGTAAGGATGGGGTTTAAAAAAAAAACTTTGCTTGGATCAAAAGCTGGCCAACAAGCAGCGGTGCTCTGATTGTCCCCTTGGGTGTTCCTGTCAAAGCTCAGGGAGGCAGAAATAATTCAGTTAATTGGCTCTCAGAGTTACATATATAAGACCAATCAGGGATACTTCAGGCTAAGAGAAGCACAGACTTCCCTTTGCTGCCTCAGCAAGCAAAGAAGTTTCTTCCCTTTAACACACAACTTTTATCTTTTAGTACAAAATCTTACTTATATTAACACTGTTTTAACAATTCAGCTACACTTTCAGTACAAACTATAGAAAAGGACAACTGTGAGAGAATGAGAGGCTCTTTGATCTCTGCATGACATCAGTGAATTAAAGAGGTTAATCCCATTTCAAACTGCAAGAGCAGTCTCAAACTACGCAAAACACGAGATGCCTCATGGAGTGTGACCGGCTAGCCACACAAAGTCTGAATCATGTGACTTCTCCCCTCCTCCACCCACTCACAAGACAGGATATGAGTTCTCCCAAGTTTTCTGCACGTCCGACGGCTGTTTTGTTCGTTTCTTTAACCTGCGACCCACTGCACACATTCTGAATAGGCCACATCAGCATGCTTTAACCTTTGTATGGAATAACATTTTAAGTAGTGGACAGTTTACAAATTAGGCAGCCTGCCTGTTTGGAAACTCTGCAGGAACCGAAGGGTCCTGTTCCTCTCTGAGGTTTGGGAGGCTTTTAATCTGTTTCTGACAAACTGTGATTCACTTGTGGAGCTTTGAGAGCAAATCGTTTTTGACAAAAAGGGCATGTTCTGCTTTCTATTGAACTTTCACGTAGAATATTTGCTGCAACAAACAAACGGTGATTATTTTTATTCTCAGAGCTCTTATAATAAAAAGTATATACATATTTTTGAATTATGATCTCCTTCTTAAAGGAGCCAACCCCACCCTATGTAAAAATATTATTATCCCCCAATTGAAAAATTAAATTCAGCTTCCAGAAAAGTGTAATTACACTAATCAGAAATCACACATATGGAACCAGTCAGACCACATTAAGTGGGTCAAAGATTTGAAAAAGCAGTACATCATTCCCCCTACTTAAAAAAATAAACAAGTACGAAACAGACCCACTGACATATCAATGTGGACAGGGTTACAAAGCCATTTCTGAGGCTTTGGGATTCCAGTGACGCACAGTGAGATTCCCGATCCTCAAATGGAGAAAACATGGGAGAAACCTTCCCAGGAGAGGCCAGCCTATCACACATTCCAAGAATGTATTATCAATCATCTAAGAGGTCACAAAGGAACTTAGAACAACATTTAACACACTGCAGGCCCACTTGGCTCAGTTAAGCTCAGTGTTCAGGAGTCAACAGTAAGAAAGAAACTGGGAAGAGTCCAATGTGAAAACTGCTGGCCAAAAAGACCACAAAGGACTATTTCACGTTTGCCCATGTCTTTTGTGGAAATATGTGGACTAATGAGACAAAAGATCTCTTTGGAAGATGTACCTCAGAAAGAACATTCACTAAGTGTGACCAAAAAAAAGAAAAAAACCCCCAAAATAATCTGTACAGAGGCAAAAACTTTCCTCCCTTATCTCTGAGTCTTCTTTAGAGACGCACACATATGGTTATTATGCTGCATATGTCTGGAGATTTTTAGTTACATTGACAGTATTATTGACTTGGATTTCTTCATGCCTAAAGCTACTTTTTTCTTATTAAATGACCTTGTTCCATCAGCAGAATACTTCCTGTTCAGACACAGCAACCTGTTTCACAGAAACCTTATCAGCAACGTGTCCTTTCTACATCAGTAAATGCATTCCTCACTTTTTAGCATTCATTAGACTCAACAGTGAGCACAAGCACACAAAAAGGGAGATTTATATGATTAGAGAGAGAGAGAGAGTAATAGAGAGACTAATATATTTTGTAATTTTCTGTTTTATGCTTTATTTTTAGCAAGAACAGAATTTGTGTATTATTTGAAAAATATAGCAATTTTCAGGAGTTCATCTTTGACTTTTGTAAGAGATTTAAGCATTTTCTGTCAACTATTAAATTACTTTCCCTCAACAATGACTAATAATAAACCATTTAAGCACAAAAAAAACAAGAAATGTTGAGGCAGGTTATTATTAGCAGCTGGACTCAATCTATTGTTGTGTGTTTTTAAGTTAAATCAACAAAAATCAAAAAGAAAATAATATTATAACTGATACAGTTTTATACACACTCATCAGACACACACGCTGCAATTCCACCAGGTTTTGGGTTTTCTATGCACGTCAGCTTCTGCCAGACACAGCTTTTATTTGGACCCGATTAGTTTTGGGCACAGTCATCGCATGGCCTCTGTTGGCCGGGATAACGCTCATTGGTGTCCGCATCACTGGACCTATTCAGGCGGGCCAGCACAATCGCGTAGAACTGGCAGACATAACACCTAACCCAAAGTGTCAGGCCAGCCCAGTCAGCAAAAGCAATGCCCCCTCAACACACCCCTGTCTCCTTTTTTAATTGTAGTGAGGTGGAGGGACTGAGACATGAGAAGAGAAAAGAAAAGAATGGGATAAGTAAGAGACAGAGGGGACCAGTTCGAGAGAGAAAAAAGAAAAAAAGACAGACGGTGTAGGTGAGAAAAAGACATATT
Source organism: Brachyrhaphis roseni (assembly GCA_903066815.1). Lineage (NCBI taxonomy): Eukaryota > Metazoa > Chordata > Actinopteri > Cyprinodontiformes > Poeciliidae > Brachyrhaphis > Brachyrhaphis roseni. The sequence continues at coordinate 17,616 of CAEFZY010051871.1, forward strand.
GCCCTGCAAGTCAACTCTTGCACAGTTCTGAAATTGACCCCAGTGACCTGTGTGGCAAATGACCGATTAGTCACTGCTTTTACATATTTGGGATTCCAGCATGCTTGTGAACATACCAGTCTAAGTAAGTTTCTGCTAACTGTAAAAAACTAGAATAAAAATAGTTTTACAAATACAGACAGACAAAAAGCAAACCTGGCTTAAGACAATGTAAAGTGTGAAAAATAACTGGTTACAGATTGTAAATATGAGAAGACAGGAGACACATTTAGGAATGCATTTATAGTAGCTAAGAGTGCTATTTAGCTAAACTGTCCTCTGCTGCCCTCTTGTGGTGTAACCAGATTAGCTCAGGGCATTTTCCCATCTTTTTGCAGATGGTTTATAAAAGATGAGTGATATGGAACTCCATAAAAATGACAGGACTTGTTTTGTAAACTGATAAAAAACAGAGTTGTTCTGAAATGTAAGACATGCAGCATGCAATCTTGAAACCTGTTCAGTGTCAGAGAACTTTAGAGAGATAGATAGATAGATAGATAGATAGATAGATAGATAGATAGATAGATAGATAGATAGATAGATAGATAGATAGATA
>CAEFZY010051872.1:0-26382 GCA_903066815.1 Brachyrhaphis roseni
TTTTTTTTTTTTTTCACATGCAATTAATTCTGGGAAGCTGTTGCAAATCTGCAACATCTGCCTGGAGAGGGTTAAGCTAACTCTTCAGCAAGATACAGGAGCCTATTTTAAGTAAATAATTCCTTAACATTGATGATAAAGCACTTGTTCCATTAGCAGACTATTTCACTTGTAAAATGGAAAAAAAATGTCTTGCTGAGAAGTGAATTGTAAGTTAGTTTTGTCTGTTATATTTGCTCTGGAAACTGAACCAAAATTACTTTGCAATATTTTGTGTTTTTGCATTGGGCATCGTTTGGATTTTAAATACACACATTTGAATGATGACAGAGAAATATCCAGATATCATTGCTGACTTTTTCCCTCTTTTTCAGGCGCTGGTGAATCAGGAAAAAGCACCATTGTAAAACAAATGAAGTAAGTATTGAAATTCATTACTGAAAAATTTCTCAGTTTTCTTTTCTTTTTATGTGGCGATGAGAGTAAAGAAAATCCACAGGATGGCACTGTAGGCATTATATCGACCAAATATGAACAGTAGGAGCTCTGGAGCTTGCCATTCAACTTTTTTTGTCATTTTTATGTGTTTTCAAATAGACTTTCGTCCACCTGAGGCAGAATCAGTGATGGAAAGTTGTTTTTCTGCTCACACACAGGATTCTCCACCAAGGCGGTTACACAAAAGAGGAGCAAATGGAGTTTAGGACGATCATCTACGGCAACATCCTGCAGTCTGCTCTGGCTATCATCAGAGGCATGGAGATGCTCACCATTGATTTTGGCTCACCTTCCGCGCAGGTGTGCTGCAGGCGTTTTCTGATGCTCTCGAATTCCAAAGCAGAATTAAAAACAAATAAGTAACCTTGTTTTCCATGATCTGTGCTTATTGTGCATAAAACTCGTAGGAGGATGGGCAGAAGCTGCAGAACTTGTCAGACTCCATTGAGGAAGGGACAATGCCTGCTGAGCTGTCTGATGTCATCAAGAAGCTGTGGAAAGACACTGGAGTGCAGGCCGCGTTCGAGAGAGCCGCTGAGTACCAACTGAACGACTCTGCTGGATAGTGAGCGGCTTTCTCAGCATTATAACAACATAAAAAGGCTGATCATTGTGTAAATACAAAGGGCATATATGCACATCTTGATTGCTTTGCTGTTCGTCCTGACATCTTCAGCTACCTTGGCGAAATGGACCGAATCTCTCTGCCGGACTACATGCCCACCGAGCAGGACGTGCTGCGATCTCGAGTCAAAACAACTGGTATTATTGAAGAGCAGTTCTCCTGCAAAGAGTTGCACTTCAGGTGAGCTTCAACATTTACACATTGATGGAAAACAAGTTGACTCTTGATTGCACTGTCCACGGAAACATGTTGGCCCAAAGTTGACTTCCTGATCTGGTTTGATGCAGGACAACCTTAAGTAAATAATTAAACCTGTAGTTTGAGTGTATCTCCTAATTTGAACAGATTTCAAAATCCATGTGGTTCCTATAGGCAGGTTATCTCAGAAATAAAAAAATAACAAAATCTAAATCAAGGTTCCCAGTTTGGCCACTTAGAGAGCTTGTTTCAACATTTTATGCTTTACAGGATGTTTGATGTGGGAGGTCAGAGGTCAGAGAGAAAGAAGTGGATCCACTGTTTTGAGGGTGTGACCTGCATCATCTTCTGCGGAGCCCTCAGTGCTTACGACATGGTGCTTGTAGAAGACGACGAAGTGGTGAGTCAGAATGGATGCAATGTTGTTTAAAAAAAAAAAAAAAACATGTCATGATGGTTTTTGTGTCTCTGGTCTTTCCAGAACCGCATGCACGAGTCCCTCCATCTATTCAACAGCATCTGCAACCACAGATTCTTCGCTCTGACCTCCATCGTGCTTTTCCTCAACAAGAAGGATCTCTTCGAGGAGAAGATCAAGAAAGTCCATCTGAGTATCTGCTTCCCTGACTATGACGGTAAGTTCAACAGATGTCAACTCACTGCGAGAGTTTCACAGGTTGTTCACTTTTGAGGGAAAAATTCCCCAGTCGCATGTTATTTACACCAAAGAAAAACAAAAATGAAGTGATTCAGCTGCTTTTCCAGGGACTCCACCCGATGTTGGGGGCAATGGAAGCAGCTTCTGGGGTATTTAGGGCAATTTAAACATAAAACAGATATTTGAAAACATACTTTCTTCATGTATTATGTATGTCATACATGTATATTTCTACTTTATGAATATAAAATATGCATAACATTTAAGGGTTTGCATTATCTAGAACTCAGTTAAAATTATGCTGTGGCTTTTTTAATGAGAATATTATGTATTGTTTTATCTGGAGATACAATGAAGCTGTAATATATTCAATTATGAAACCTCTCTCAATAAAGTGAAAGACTTTCTTGTACAGCTTTTACAATCAGTGGCTAGAAGTTATTGTTGTTTGTAACATTCAGGCACCTAAAACTCCTAAAACATCTTTTTGCACCAAAAGTAGTCGCATTGCCTCCCAAAGAGGGTGAGGCTATTTATGAGGGGAAAAAAAGCAACACTGAATTTATCTATGCTCAAACCACGGTCAGACTTTCTCTGGCATTTTATTGAAAGAAATGTAAACCATAGATACTATAATGGGAAATTATATATTATAGAAGTCTGTGATTATTTTATCATTTAGTTTAGTGGACGAGCACCTCAGCTCCAACAAACCTCAAATACTGCAACAATGACGCATTAATAACATTATGTAGTCTCTATCTACGGTCCCACTGATAAAGATTCACTCACCTTAGCATGCTGAATGTTTGAAACTGAAATTACAAATGACAACACACAGCTGTTACGTACATCCTATGTTTATCTTGAGTGCACCCATGGAAGGTCTTTCAATGCAAGATCATCCACCGTCTATAGCAGTGGTGCCCAAAGTCGGTCCTCCAGGGTCGGCATCCTGTACATTTTAGTTCTCTCCCTGGCAGTACCAACAACCTTCTCAGCATGTCGAGGTTCTTCTTAGGCCCTATAACGAGTCATCATTGGATCCAGATGCATTAAACCAGGGAGAGAACTAAAACATGCAGAATGCCGGCACTCGAGGACCGACTTTGGGCACCCCTGATCTATAGTCTCTTTTCCTTGCAGCTTTGTTGGGGGCTGGTGCCTGGCGCTCCAGCAGTCACTGGGCGAGAGGCGGGGTACACCCTGGACAGGTCGCCAACGGACAGTTTATAAATTAAGAGAAAAATAATAATAACAATATGAAATGTTGATGTCAAGTTAAAAGTAGCGTATCCTGTCCTGCTACAGCAGGACACTGGGAATTCCACGCCACTAATCCCAACACAAATGTAGCATTGAACCTGGGTGTGGATCACAGGTGACATATATATCATAAGATTTTCTCTTTTTTTCTCATTATCAACCTTCATTTCAGTCATTCTCTACTTAGGTTTAGTTGACTGAAATATAAAGTCAAAGAGGAATGCGCTTCCTAAATAATAGTGGAGTGAATAAAATAATAAGTAATGTTGGATGTTAATTGTATTATCTTTCACTTCTAACAATTCATGGGATCTGATTGAATGTCATTTCTGTCTCTCTCAGTCATTTTTACATTATTTGTTGACAAAGATCTTAAAGTTGTGGCCTTTGTGTTCACATTTGTCATTTAGTGTTTTTCTAGCTTTTGGTCTGGAAAAAGATATGCTAGTATAAGAACAAAAAAAGAGTATTACTGAAGACAGAGCAGTGTTGGTTCGTCTCTATTAACTGATGGACGTATGTGTCGAAAAACGTCTTTCAGGTCCCAACACATATGATGATGCCAGTGGCTACATCAAGACACAATTCGAGGATTTGAACATGAAGAAAGGTCAGAAAGAAATCTACTCCCACATGACCTGTGCCACAGACACGAAGAACGTCGAGATCGTGTTCAACGCCGTGACGGACATCATCATCAAAGAAAACCTTAAAGACTGCGGTCTGTTCTAAGCAGCTCCAGAGTGACGGGAGAGAGGTACGGGATCTTTAAAAACTGTCTTCAAGTACAATAATGAGACAGAGCCTTGCAAATTTAATTAAGTCAATATTCTCTGTTGTTGTTGTTGCTCGCCAACAACAACTGGTCATAACATGAGAAAACAGAAACTCAAGCAAGAAAGGTTGGACCCCTGTGGACTGCTGAGGATGACAAATAGAAATAAAAAGACTGATGTAATCCCCATGACGACTTGTGATAAAGTCTTTACAACATCCCAACAATTTACTTTTCCTCATCTTCTCTCATTTCAGAACATCTTTTTCAACCGGAGCCCCGCACACATTGGCATTAGGAAAGAAGTGTACCGACGGGGCACCGGGCGTCCTCAGACTGTTGTGTTTTATGCCATCATCTCCATGTCAAGTTGTGGCTGAACGCTCCTAGAGAATATCATCATCTCCCATGTTACCTTCCTGCAACTCTCTGCATGTCCGGCTGGGTAAAAACAGATACGAAGTCACCATGTGAACGCTGTGGAGCCTCAGATTCCCACACAGCTAAAAGATTAAAGGTGCGAAGATGAAATAGCTGCTTTTCTGATTATCACTGAGTTTTTAAAACGTATAAATTGTAAATTATAATTGATCTGAAAGCCAAGCTCTGTGAAAACAATTAAAGCCATCTGGAAAAAGTAAAAAAAAAAAATTCTGAATAGACAATTTTCTTTGTTTTGTTTTTGAGTGCAATAGTCTCTTTGATCTTGATATTTAAGCTGAAAAGTTGCTGAGCAGATATCTCTGATGTTCCCAGTGCTTGCAGTTTGTCCAGATTACAAACCCAATTGTGCATGTATCTAACCTATATAGTGTTAATGTACTGAATTCACTTAACATTTTACTGTGATGCATAAATCTGACAACAACAAACATGGTAGATGAACTTTGTACATAAGAATAGACGAGTTATATTTTGAATGATGAGTTATCTGGAAACATATGAGAGGAAAACGCTAGAGGATGGATGCTTTATGAGAAAAGGGAATGGGAATCTGTTCTTTCTTATGAAATGTAGAGGCATGAAATAAAGATGCATTAACTTCACGTGTGTGTCTGTGTCTTTACATCAGTTACATCTTCATCCACTGAACAAAGCAGTGGATGATGAGGCCCATCATGACGGCTTCTGGTTGATGACAGAGCTGCTGTCTTATAAATATCCTGTTTTGATGTAAGTGGAAATGGCAGCCAATTGAAAATCATTACTAATAAACGATCTAAATCAAAGTTTTCCGTTAATTGTAACAGCGTGCAATTCTAAAGAACTGATTTAGTGTCTTTCTAAAGATAAAGTCAGCATTTTAACACCCAGCTCACGGACAAGGCATTGACAATCCCATTTGTACGATGATGAAGAGTGTTTGAAGACGTCAGCTTGGTCAAAGTCACGTTGGTACGAAGCCCTCTACGGAACATGGGGAAAGTTTTTTCTTTTGCGTTCCCTCGCAATAGGCTTGTTGCAATATTTGCTGGTCTATTTTGTATAGAGTCACAAATGTTAATTCAAACTTTTGAATGTATACACACTTAAAGAGCCTCATTGAAAATGTGTTTATTATTAACTCTTTGACTGAAAATCGATTTATTCACTGCATGTTTATGTCTGTTTGTGTAAGGTTGAGAAGAAAACCACACTTTAAACCAGCACAATAGAGACACAATCGAAACTGTCGGATGACTCTTTACCCCACGATAATAACTCAGAAATAGTCCAAATAGTTTGGATGTATTTTTTCTTAGTTTCCTACTTATAGAAGTTTCTGTTTATATCATAGGTTTGTGGTGCTTTTCTCTCCTAAAGAAAAAGATATAAAACTTCAGATATTCCACAGCGAGATATTAACATGCATGGAAAAACCTCACAAAAGCCTTATGTAATAACAGAAAGTATGATGGACACTGTAATAAAGGCTTACAGTATTCAGTTATGCCGCATGAACTAATCAGTACATCATTGCGAGGGAACGCAAAAGAAAAAAGAAATCCCCATGTCCCTTATGGGGCTCCGTACATTGGAAATATCTGTTTAAAAAGCTCATATTATTGATTTTATTATTGAAAAAAACCTCCTTTTATACCACAGTGAAGCATCTGAATTAAACTCAAACCAAAGTACGTGTCTTCAACTTTCCACAGTCATGCTTCATGGTTGATATGAGCCACTTATGCTGATCTGCTGAGTTGGTTCTCTGATATCTTTTTATTACATCCATGAATCTCTAACGACTGGAGAAGTTGCAGGCTTGATTCAGATGCATCTTTGCTATTTTAGAGACTTTCTGCTTCCCCACCAGACATGCTTGTCTGTTTTTCAAACATGGCCAAAGATGGAGCTTGCTAAGTCGTCCATTCCTGTGGGAACATTTTAAATTGGCCTCTACTTTACCTTCGTTATCCAGTGGAAGCAGCAAGGGTGCATTTAGTTCTTCAGATAACTGCGCTGACATTTAGGGAAATTTTCTTTTTACCCTGACTACACAGCAGTGGCAAATGGCTAAAGGGTAGAACAATCTCCTTTATATTTTTGAAATGACACCCACTTTCATGTTTTCAGCATAATATTACCTTAAAAAAACAGACACTGACCTTTACTGATTCAATAATATTAGCAACATTTATAGTCCAAATAAAAATGAAACAAGAATAAACAAGCAGAGTAAAATAAAAATGTCCCTTCATATTGATTTCATCAATGATTTGTTTCAAACATATTGTTTACTATATTCTGTTCTAGTTTAAGTCAAAATAACTAAGTGGACTAAAGGTGGGGAAATGACCTCATTGGACTCTAGTTATCAACCTTCAAACAATTACATCACATATCATATTTATAAACGGCTCACGTCAAAATCTTTCCAAAATCAAAAGTCATGAAATTTACACATCCAAAGGTGGGAATATTAAATCTATAAACTGCATCTAATAATTCAAATAGAACTTAACAAAAACAAAAAGTCATCCAAAGCAAAACACAGACATTTAAGACGAGACACAACAGAACTGTGAACCTAACTTTCATAAACCACTGTGAAATGTAGCGATGGGTATTCTTTGAAATGATCCATTTTAGTCCTTGTGCAGATTACATACTGGGCTTAAAAGCAACGGAGACTTCATGTGTCTGAATAATCAAAAGATATTAAATACAGCTGGACTCGCAGTAATCATCTTTACTGAGAGAAAAGTGGCCAGAGTTGCCCTTTAGATCCCGCCTGGCCATGAATGTAGTCTTTAGTTAAAAACTATGCTCCAATTCGTCGAGACACACCAGAAGTCCAGATTCCCTCAAATCACCTGCAAATAAAACAAACATAATTAATGACACATCCCTGCTCAGAAACAGAAAGACGTCATAAACAGCTCATATCATTCACACCTCTGTCACATTTAGAGTTAAACTTATTGTCATATAACCAAAAACAAATGTTTGTGATAGGAAATGAGACAAGCATGTGTCAAAAGTTAATAAAACAGCATAATAACCTAAACCTTTTAACCTTAATAATCTCTTTAAAATACTTATTGGAATACAGCAACCAAACCATATTTATAGTTTCACTTGTAGATTATTTATCTTTGGTGATGAGCTTTGACTCTTAATCTTTAGCTTCCTTTACAGACAGTTTGTAAGATTCATCTTAGGACTTTATGGACTGATCCAAAACTTTTTTTATTTTTTAAAAATAGAGATATTTTTTTAGGACTAATGATAACATGTTTCATGTTTTAATCCCGAAAATAATCCTGTTACTAAAACGTAACAGTATCAAGATCCACTAGTTAAACTGTGTATTAAATGTGATCTGAAATGAGCTGCTGTGATCTAATGGATCAGCACCAATCCTGTACCAAACTAGACACTACAGCAGCAAAATAATCCCACTTTTACACTAAACTAAGTTTATCTGCCATTAAAAGTATTGGTGCAAAATGTAGCAATGGCAAATTATACAAAATTCATGCATATTTAATAATAATAAGTGTAATCACACAGTGCTCTCATAAAACGTTTGGATGTTACACAATGTTTATACTGTTATTCTGCTGTTTAAATGTGAACAGTTAATGCAAACCACAAAGCAGATAATAGTTTAAATGTGTGTGGATAAAGGTGTTAAAACTGTCATTTTTTAAAAACTAATTTGCCAAACAACGTCATATTTTCAGGGCGTTCATGGAAAATAAATATGCTAACATTATGAATATTTTTACAAGTTGCTTTGTCTGTCATATTTCAGGTTGTTTCTCATTGACATGCAGGTGTTTTAAGCGACAGGACATGCAAATGTTGGCAAGCATAAGCCCTGTGTGCAGCCTGGTGTGTGTCTGCACTGACAGCCTCAGATGATGAACGAAGGAGGTGTCTGTCTTCTCCCCATCGCAGCTGCAGTTTACGGAAAATTCAGCCAACAGCGTACCTGAGGGAGCTGCACGAACAGCATGGATTGTTTTTTATTAAGCGCAACCCAAACCAAACTTTGGTCCCGCCACTCAACAATCGCTGAACTGGCAACCGGGAGATGTCTGATAGTCAGTCTGCACCTGGTGATACTCTTAGAAAAATAAATATTTCCTACTGCCGCCTGGCCAGATAGACAGATACCACACATGGACAATGGAAAAGGAAATAACACCTTGAAATCCAAATATCAGTGTAGGCTTGAACAAGGAGCAATCTGACAACTGAACGAACAGATGGTGTCAATATGTGATTAGTAGCACAGCTGGAAGACAGAATGCTGACCTGGAACGTGGCAGGACCTTCAGTAGAGTCCAATCTCTCGCAGGTTGATTTTGATGATGACGTCAGTGACCGCATCAAACACAAACTGCACATTCTTGGTGTCTGTGGCACAAGTGAAGTGGGTGTAGATCTCTTTTGTGTCTTTTCGTTTATTTAGGTCTTCAAACTGGCACTGGATGTAAGCAGCTGCCTCTTCGTAGGAGTTCTCACCTATAGTAAAATGAAAAAAAAGACAAAAAAAAAAAAAATATATATATATATATATATATATGTACCGCTGCATAATGCTGTCCATACCGTCACAGACGTTAGATGTTATTTCTCCTGATCTAATAAGGTATTTTCCCTTAACTTTAGGGTATTTTTTGCAATACTGAGGTAATCTTAGAAGTTGAATGAATTTAAAAATACATTTTCAGATAGACTAAATAAAGGAGCAGTAGCAGAAAATCTGAGTGTATAAAGAAGAAATCTGCAGCAGAACCAAGAGATTTGCCTCACCGGTGTACTCGGGGTAGCAGATAGTAAGCGGACTCTTGGAGATCTTCTCTTCGAACAAATCCTTCTTGTTGAGGAAGAGGATGATGGAGGTGAGTGTGAACCACTTGTTGTTGCAGATGGAGTCGAACAGCTTCATGCTCTCATGCATCCGGTTCTGTGGAAGACATCTGCAGTGAATTCACCCCAAATAGTCCTTCCTTACGCATGGCTGTTTCACATGTTACAGTCTTAACTCTGATTCTTTTTACGGCCCTTTAAAACCTTGCAAGCACAGAACTGGTCAGTGCCAGTGGGTAGGAAAGTCCTCGTATAAGACAGAGAGAACCTCATGGCTGTTCATGGTTAGCTGAAGCAAAGGCTTTCAGCGGCTCATAATGAAATGCCACATGTTACGCGTTGAGAAAACAAGCCCGTAAAAATCATATTTCACAAAGGAGGCCTCGCCAGTAAACACAACTTTAAAAAGACATACAGCAAGTTGCAGTCATTCATTATTAAATTTAGCTCATTGACTCATCTAAAGAAAGCAGGATGGCCAACAATAAATCTTGTTTCATAATGTGTCATAACCACATCAACCATCTGTTGTAAGCCTTAAGCGACACAAGGAAACACAACGGACGTCTACACAGCCTCACAATTATTAGCACAGCTGGTAAAGAAATGTTAACTTCTGTAGAGACTTCAAGAGATGCCGATTTTGTTGTCTCTCTTCATCATCTTTTACAACAAGTGGTGACAAAATAAATAGAGGGCTGGTCGTCAAGTTCCAGTTGTTTACGTTTTTGTTATTGTTGCTGCCGTGAAGGGGAACGTTTGGTAAGTATTTATTATCTTGTAGCATTTTCCTGACTCATGAAGATCAGCAACACATCTGCCAGGCTTTACGACATGGACTCTTGTCTTTTCAGTTTTGAAGAGCGGCTTACAGAAACAGGGTTCTATGTGTAATGTGGAAACAGAACATGACTAATTAACAATTCGGTAACACTTTATTTGAAGGGGTGTGCGTAAGCCTGACATGACACTGTAATTAACATGAAATAACACCTGTTATGATCATGAAGGAGTCCTTATGAATGTGTCATTTGGTAAGAAATTACACTTTTAATGCAAAGTTGTACTAAAACCTTTAGTATTGAAAGTGTCCAAACACAAATCAATTTGTTTTAAATTGTTTTCTATATTTTGACCTGGGTGTGGAGTTGGTGCTATTTATGCTTCTAAACATTTTAAATGTCAGCATTAATGATCAGAAAATAATTATTAAAATGTTCTGCAGGGGAGCGTTGACCGAACATAAACAGTGAACTCCTGGATTCGTTAACACAAATCTCAGCCTTCTGGTATTCTAAATTAATCAACCACAAAAATCCAACACAAAGATCCCTGAAAGACTGTGTTGGCTGAAAAAAGGATGTTTATTTTGTCAATGTATTAACCTGACTTATCCTACTCCGTAGCTGGTTAGTAAAAATAAAATCAGCTCATTTCAGAGTCACCTGGTCCATTTCTTGTTTTGTGTTTTGGTGCTGATCTCAACACACAGTTCAGGGATTTTCCGCAGCAATAAAGAATAAAATTAAAACCCCACAGAGGAACAAATGTGACTTGAAAAAACAAGGAAAACCTCCAAACAGCACCAACGCTTACTGTGAAGTCTCTGAGTTATGTGCAAAAAGTGCAGCAGGACTTGGTTTGTCTTCAGGGCGAATTTGATCCAGCTAAACCATAAATTACATCAAAAAAGCAAAACTAATTGAAAACCAGTGACTTGAATGTTGATGTGAGTTTGACTGATTTTCAGTCCTGGCCGGCTTATTTACGATGCAGCCACAGTTTAATTTTCCACACCGGCACACCTTTTTAACTTACAACCACAGAATATTGATCGTGTGGCTATAAATCTCAAATTCATGGCCACTCTGACAACCGCGCATTCATCACCTACCATTTCCTCATCCTCAGCCAACACAAGGTTGTAGTCACTGAGCGCCACGCAGAAAATGATGGCGGTAACTCCTTCAAAACAGTGGATCCACTTCTTTCTCTCCGAGCGCTGACCGCCAACGTCAAACATCCTGCAGACGCACACAAACACACGAGCAGAGACTTAGTGCATTAACAGATGAGTTTACTCAGATCACTTCTACTGTCATTTTAATATCAGGTTTACAAGGTTTCATAATCCGGGGCTCAGGCACACAGAGCGTATACGCAGACGCCATGCAGGCGACCTGACTTTGTAATCTCCTGTTCGTGTGTGCGCTGCGTCCGGCTCCACCTGAGGCGCTCGGCAGGCAAACCAAATCTATCCCAGGCTGACACAGAAACGAAATGAAAGAACACCCTGTGCTGTGACACCAATTCAGTGATTGCACACTTTGAGGTTCTGAGCACCGATGTTATTACAGTTAATGCTTTACCAATATTTCAGAGTACAGAAGCTGGAGGGAAAAATAAAATAATGTAAAGAGGAGGGAAGCAATATAATTATAAAGGTGGCTCATTTTGCATTAGAGCAAAAATTCATCAGCATTTATAAGATAAGCCATGGTTTGCATGTCAAGTCAAAGCAACATCAGCCAAATGGGGAAAATAACGGACAGAATAGTTAAAAAAATAATAATAAAAGTGCCTCACAAAGGTTTTAAAACCTTTTCTTTGTCATGCTGGAACTGAAAACTTAACATATTTCATTGGGATTTCATGAGGTAAATCAACACAAAGTGTTTTGTCCATTAAATTGGACAAAAAAAATAATGCATAGTTTCAAAAAAATCTTGCATAAATAAAATGTCATCGATTTTTTTGTTCGATCCACCATCCTAAAAGTATAAAACATAAGGGGCAAGGAGAACATTAATGAAAAGAAGCAGCCAAGAGGTCCATAATAACTCTGGAGGAGCTGCAGAGATCCACAGCTCAGGTGTAAGGAATTGTAAACGTGGCCAATATTCGCCATGCAATCCACAAATCTGGGCCATATGGACAGTAATTTTTTAACAAAGCAATAAGAAATCACATTACCGGTCAGATGAGATCAAATTCAAACTGTTCTGGTCAACATGAAAACCTCTGTGAGGCAGAAAACTATCTCTACTCATCGCCCTGAAGTCTGGACACAGCATATGGTGGAAACATGGTGGTGGCAGTATCGTGCTGTGGGGCGCTTTTCTTCTGCAGGCACCTGCAGGATGGTCAGAGCTGATGGGAATATGGATGAAGCTAAAAATCAGACTTATATCAAAGGTTCACCTTTCACCAGGAAAAATATCCTAAATATATGACCAGAACTACAATGCAAAGTATGGCCTAGTCAAAGTCCAGAGCTAAATTAAACTGACAATCTTTGGCAAGTTCGTGTTCACAGATGCTCTCTGTGGAATCTGACTGAGCCTGAGCATCTTAGGCAAAGACAAAAGGACGAGTACATGCCACATTCCTCAGCGTTGCATCACTTTCCTCTGTGTGCGACTGAAAATTCAACATAAAAATTTAACAAAAAAAACTTGTGATACTGTAACAGAAATGTGAAAAGCTACTAGTCTTTATGCTCACATGTCTTGTAAGTACGCAATTTCCACAAAACAATCAAACTGTATTTGACAAGTAAACTGAACAACGAACACATTTAAAACAGAGCCCAGAGTCAGCTGCGTTTAAGTGTAAGAGGATTGTTTTTATAGCAACAAAAACTCCCTGAAGGCTGAGCTCTGCCATGATTCATCAATACTGACTTGAAGTAGAGATCTTTGAAGGTGAAGTGAGTTTCCACGATCCCTGTGGTCTTCACCCGGGTGCGCAACACGTCCTGCTGAGTGGGGATGTAGTTCGGTTTGCAGATCCTGTCCAACGCGTTCAAGTAGCTGAGGGACAAAAAAGGACATCATGTAGCAGCAAATATTTATGTTTGTGGAAAACTCAAACTGTTTTTTTTTTTTTCACTGATTAAATGTTTGTTTGTACCTCCTTTCGACATCATGCCAATTAATTTCATTCTCAAGAGGCTTTTAAAACGTACAAAACGTCATGCTCGACAGGAAAACATCTCTCAATATACTTAGAGCAAAACATCTCAGGACGCCACAGAGCAATACTAAATATGGGCTCATATTTTCATGGATGATAAACACTGGCTTCTGGTGGGTTGAGTAAAAACAGACCAACTCCACTGGTTCGTCTTGTCGCAGGGTTTGCTCACAGTGCACAGAGAGTCATGACAACTCGGGTGTTTGCACAACAAAGCACACGTCCTTCACACTGGGTGAGATTTTTGCTCAGGATGGGTGTGACATAAAGTAAAACAGAGAACTGCATGAGCTGCATCTGTGTTTGATTAGTAATATAAGACAGAGGCTATATTAGGCTCTTTGTTTGCTTTTTCAAGTAAAACACTCTGTTTCACTCAGTGGTTGACTATAGTAACATGTTTCATTACTGGAGTGGTAAAATACAGCGACTCGCAAAAGTCTTCATACTCCTTTATGTCATATTATAGCCACAAATTTTAGAGTATTTTACAATAATTTAATATGATAAACCAAGTAGTATATCACATATTTTTCTAAAAAAATTCTATGATCTATTTTAACAAATGAAAATATTGTCAGCGCGGAGTGGCTTTAGGTCTTTTTTAAATTCATTTTTGCGAAATAGCTCTGGCTCTTTGAGGTTGTATGAGGAGTGTTGATTATTTTCAAGTCTTACCATAAGTTGGATTTCTTTCTGGACTTTGACTGGGTCATTCTACTGCAAGAAAATGTTCTGATCAAACCGTTTCCTTCTGGCTGTAGGTCTAGGGTTGATGTGTTGAGTTAATTTTCAACCAGTGTTTTGCTGTTGGCCAAAACGTTTGCATTTGATGCCATCTGATCTCTCAGCAGTTGCTTTATTGCTGCACCAGAAAGGCTGATAGTTGTCTTGACCACAGATTCTGACACCTGACCTGGCGAGCTCTGAATGCTGTCCCTGCCCATTCTGTCGGTTCGAGTGGAGATCAGTATTTTGGTAGATTTAAAGTTGTGCCATGTACCTTTCAAATTTCAGACTGAACAGTGAGCACAAAGTATTACTTTATGCACAGAATAGCTGTCTGATGATTGGACTTTATTAAGGGCTATCAGAGTAAAAGGGGTCAAATAAAAAATTGTATTCACAACCACAAATCTTTTTGTTCCATTTCACAATTATTCACTACTTTGTGTTGATCTGTCAAATAAAATTAACCAAAGGTTGTAACACCGCAATATGTGAAAACATGCAGCCCAGAGAAAGTGTTAGAGATAAGGGTTCACTGATTGTAGTTTTCTGGCTGGTTTAAAAAGCCTGACCTGCCAATTTCTGATATTTTTATCTAAAATGTTGGTAAATATAGCAAGAAAGTTGCTGAGTTGGCAACAGTGGGGTGACTGTTGTTAGCGAATGTGCAGCCGTCTCTCATGACAGGGCAACAGAGGACAGAGGTTGATTCTCAGACCCTTGCTGACGACCTTTCAAAATTGGGGCTGATTTATCAGCACACCCCTAGTCAGAGATGTCAGGAAATGTAATTTTTACAAGCAACTGAGATGTGTTCAGCTCTTATCTGGAGCTACTAATTAATGCGCAGCGCTCCGTGTGACGTCCTCACTATGCAGCCGAGTCGTTGAGCTGATACTCTCGAGACCGGTCGAAGCAGGCCCGGACGCCACTGTCGCGCCACAGCTTGCGGATGACGGCGGTCAGCTCCGGAGACATCACTCCTTCCTCCGCCGTGCTCGCGAGGGTGAACAGCTGACGTGCGTCGTCCTGTGAAACACGATCAACAACTGCTGACGCTGCAAAATCACTGCTGTGTTGACTTGAGCCACAAGTGAGGAGGAGGCTGTCAACTTACCGCCCGGGCAGCATCGCCAAAATCAATCTTCAGCAGCCCCATCGCCCTGATGATGGCCATAATGGACTGGATGGTGTTGCTGTACACCACCACTTTGTACTGCTTGCACTCTTCTTCCGAGTAGCCGTCCTCATGGATGATTCTAGAGCATAAATGAAATCAGAACAGACTCTCGCATTCCATATGAATGTGAAATATGAGAGACAAACAGCAGGATTAACAGTCTCATATCTAATTACATGTTTGGCAGATCTCATGCCTCGCTGTCATTAGTGCATAACTTTGAGCTTCAGTGAGCAAACGGCATGCTTAACGTGGGAACCGGCCGACTCTATTCAGGTCCTGCCAGGCAACAACCAGCCTCTGGGGCCTTTGTTTAACATGAGGGGGCTTCCTCCTCTCTGCCGGAGTGGCACAAAGTAAAGTTTCCACCATGCTGCTACAATTTTCCCAGACAGATGAGCTCAACAATGTGGCAACTAAAAGAGCAAGCGAGTCTGTTTTTCATCAGAGAGAAATAAAAATAGCAGAAAGGATTCCTGCAGGAAGTGTAAGAAGCCGTGGACACCAGCATCCTGACTGTGATAAAAGTTTGGACTTACTTCATCTGCTTGACAATAGTGCTCTTCCCGGATTCCCCGGCACCTGGAAAAATAGGGGAAAGAGGTAAAATGAAGCATTAATCCTTGGCACCAGTGCAGAGTAACACCTTGGGGCTCAGATGGTCTAAAATGTGAAAATAATCAGATGTCATTTAATCAATCATTCTCCATTTGGTGAGTGTAGGGAGTGAATTCGTCATTCGTTCATGCTGGAGGAACTGGTGATCTGTTGATCACTAGAAAATAAAAAAATGTCTAAAATAGACATGGATGCAAATTGTCTTTATTCAGCAGAAAGCAGAGTCACTCAACAACATACAAAACTTATTGTTAAACCAAGATATTGACAACCTCTTAAAAATAGCATATTTTTGTAAATAATTCATTGAGGTATAGACAAAGCTTCAGAAAAATAATAAAAAATGATTTTTCACTGAAAATTAAACAAGATTTCTGGGTGTTTCTAGTGATAAAGTACCAATTACTATTACTGAGTTAATATTGTTTTAATATACAAGCAGCTAATATAATTTTCAGATAAATATTGATTTCAACATGATACAGTGTGAAATATGACAAAGTTGTATTTATTGAACTTAGTGCAGATTATTCTAGAGTCTGATATATTTATTCTAACTAAATATATTTAGTTATTCTTATAGCTAGTCTTTTTATTCAGTTTGATTGTCGTTGATTATTTTCTATATTTTTGATAAAGACTTATAATGGATGAATTATAATAACATAAACCTTAATAGGAACACAATACAGTCATATACATTTGATTTAAAATATATAATATAAACAATATGTTCACTTGTAAGTCAAATTAAATTTAGTGCATGTTGATTCTAATTTGTGCTAAGATGTTAGTATTTTATAATCAATATTTACTAACACCGTAGCAGGAATTAAAAAAAAAAAGTTGTGTCCATTTAAACCCTGAATTTAAATTTGTTTTTACAAAATTATTATTTTGCACTAAAGATGACAAAAAGACAGTTCTTTCAAACATCAGTTCAGCAAGTATTTTTCTTGCCATTTCTGTACATTTTATAATAATAATAATTCTTACCAGCAGCAGGGTTTTATGTTTGTTTCGGTCAGTGTCGGTTTTTACCTCGAAACTCTCCCATAGACGCACATGTAGCAGTTTCTTTATTATTTCTGACTGTTTTTCCTTTTAGATCAGATGATGATGTGTCATTTACTTAATCTACATCATGACAGCTTGTGTCTAGTAACGTCTGCCTGATGCCAATACACTCGTTTGTCTTTCAGCCTTTGCTCTCTTTTGGTTTTCTTTTTATAGCGAAAGCACTTAAAGATTAATTTGTATTTAGTTTTATGTTCACATAAAAGGACAAAAGTAAAGACAAAAACCTTTGCAAAACTGAGACAACAAACACAAGGAAATCTGTCTCCACAGAAACAAGTTATGTAGTTCAATGGATGCACCGAGTCTTTTGCACAGTTCTGCAGCTGGTAGGAGTAAAAAACAGAGGAAATCATCAGACGCTGACATGAGATTAACTTCAACTTTGACAATACAATATCAGGGATCTGTGACGGATGATTAACTGATGACTGAGAGGTCAAACCTTCCCAAAGCCTCCATTACGATGAGTGATATTCTAATACTGCAGAGCAGGGGAACGATTTCACTCCAACAATTAATTTGTGCATCAATCAGCCAAACAGGAAGCAGCCGCCATGTCTCTGGCTGTCTCCGTGTTTTTTTCCACACATCGCGCTGTGCTGGGCTTCAGGGAGCGGAGCGACCGACCAAAAACCACAAACGACTCAAAGAGTGTGTCAGCAGTTTGAGCCAAACACCAACCTGTTGGCGGGCCCAAACCCAGCTGCGCACATTGATGGAAACGGTTTAAAAAGCCGTCTCATGCTAGTTTGGCTCTTATTATTATTGTTATTTTTCTGCTACAGTTGTGACTGATGATTTATCATGTTACTGGAACCATGAAACTCTGCTGGAAGAAACATGTGGAAGCTGGAGGAGACTTCAATTTGTTTTTAATTAAGGCAAAAAAAAAATTGACTGTATTTTTAGAATTTCCCCACAGTGGTAAATGTTTTCTTCTTTTTAATTTCAAAAACAAAAATCCCTGAATAAATCCGGCATGATTTACTCAAAAACGGATGTGGGTGG
The DNA here is from genome assembly GCA_903066815.1 of Brachyrhaphis roseni. Taxonomy (NCBI): domain Eukaryota; kingdom Metazoa; phylum Chordata; class Actinopteri; order Cyprinodontiformes; family Poeciliidae; genus Brachyrhaphis; species Brachyrhaphis roseni. Next base: position 17,915 of record CAEFZY010051872.1, read on the forward strand.
GCCTGAATGTGCTTTGAATTATTTTGTTAAACTTTGCTAAATGCAGGAAGCACTATCGAAGAAATAGTGACCCAAATTGCAAATAAAGGACAAATAATACAATTCTAGGCGAAGAAATACAGAAAATGTGCAAACCCGTTTTTATAATAATAATAATAATTTAGTCAATCATTCACTACAAGAATCAGACTACATTGTTCACTTAACGACTGCAGGATTTATTTATTGTTCAGTAGGTGAATAAAATTAGTGTTGCATTTTTTTAGGTTTTTAATTGTTAATGTTTGGACACCACTGGCCTAACATATTAACTTAGTTCTTTACAGCAGAACTGCAGTCATATTCAATAAATAAGAATATCACAGAAAATGTTATTTCAGTTACTCAATTCACTAGTTAAACACGTTTTGTAGATTAAATACACAGACCAATGTTTTCAATTCTGTAAGAAAAGCTGTTTGACAGCTATTTTTATTTTTCTTCCACCTTACAATTATGCAGTTCATTGATTTGGCATATTACATAAAACACCAACAAAATAAAAGTTTGTGGCTGTTGTGTTCCAACATGGAGGAAAAAAACTCAAGCGATATTAATACTTCTGCAAAAAACTGTAACTACGCTGTGAAGCAGAACACTAGCCAGGCACAATATCTGGAAAACCTAAACCTCTTCGCTGCAAATTTAGGTATCTTAGTAAGGTATCTTTAATTCAAATTCAAAGATACTTTAATAAGTTACATGTCTTTACTCCTGTTGTAAGGTGCTTCAAAAGGTTGTTGTAAATGCTGATGTCTGTGGGCAAGAAAAATCTCCTGTAGACGTCTGTATTACAGCAAATCAGAGGACGCCTCTGACTGAAGAAAACTTGATTTTGCATAGCAGTTTTAGAAAAAAAATGTTTAGGATTGCTTGTAGTTTTCTTGATTTTAAGAATAGTCAGTTTTATAATATGATACTTGGTTTCTGAACTAATAAAATGTGGAGTTTTTAGAGGGTATTTATGGATTCACCCAGGTGAAACCTAGAGGAGCAAAGCATTACAGAACGACCAAAAACCAACAAAGCCAAGCTGAGCTGAGCAGCAACGTTTACATTGACTGACAAATCATTACATTCTGGATTTAACTCTTTAAAACAATCCAACAGGGAAAACAGATAATCGAGGTACTGATATGGGACATTTTATCGGCAATTCTGTAATTTCACTCCTGCAGCAACTACCGAGTTGTGCAATGCCATCATCGCCGTGCAACTGACTCTAAACAAAACATCAATTGTTCAAAACATCTTCACAAAAACTGGACATCTCCTCAGCTCTGATCCAAAACATGTGCTGGAAATAAAAACCTCTGTTCTCAAGGACTGAGGTTTGCATTTGGATCAGCAGCAAAAACTCCAAACTGTGAGTTGAAAAGAGCAGCTTTGTGTAAAACGAACTCGCTTTGCTTTCACTTCTGAAAGAGGAAAGCATGAATAAGCTGCACCAGTTCTCATTGGGTTAAAGAGCAGTGAAAGCAAGTGTACATGTGAAACACTGCGGGTCAAACTCAGACAGCTTAAGACAAACTATTTCCATAAACACATCATCGTAGTTCATCGTGGCAGCAGCAGACCTACGTTTGCTTTGCTTTGTAAATCATCAGAAACTGCATCATACGTTTTCCAGGCGGTGGAATAAAAAATATTTTTGCTGGTGTTTTCCTAAAGGGAGCAGCTGTGTCAAAACACAAAATAATTGGCTTAGCATTGTTCTGTATGGAAAAGGTGTCAGAACACATTCCTGTCGCCTTCAGCAGCTGGATATAGTCAAGGGGGATCAGAGCCGAATATTGTGTTCAGATTGCTGTTCAACAGGAATTAAATCCTAGAATTGTTTGGTTGAGCTGACGGCAGCAGAAGAGGTTTAAGCCGGACAGAGGAGAAGACAAATTGCGCTGATTCACATCCTCGGTCCTCACAGCCACCAGTTCCCTCATTCACTGCATTTCTTGGCTGATTACCAACGCTGGACGTCTGCCAGTTCACAAACCAACTCTGCACAGGCGTTCACATCGACGCAAACCCACACAGAAGCAACAGTCCAAACCGAGCCTCTTTTAACAGGAATCTAAACTTTGGGCTTTTCTCATGATTCGCTGTTTGTGGTCAAATAGAAGAACGGTTTCATTGGAAGAGAGTCGGGGCTCTTAAAACGCTGTGGTTTCAATAACGGGCAGCAGCCACATTTTTCCCTTGTTTTCCCCCTCTAGCCCTCCTGTACCAGCACAGACGAAGAGTGATTGGCTGGAAACATCTCTGTGGTTAGTATTTCAGAAGAAATGTTTCCAAACAGCCAGCCTTTTTAGGTGGGACTGGAACAATGTAAATGTATTCATGTCCCTTAAATGTTTTACCGTTTGTCCCTTTATTGAACCACAAACTTCATTTTTTTTATTTGTGATTTTAAAAGAAAGGCCAACATAAAGTACACATCATGGATGAAGTTTCATATGTTTTGTCAACAAATTTTAAAGTGTAGCCTAAACCCGTCCAAAGAGACAGAACCACACTTCCTTACTGATGTGCTTCCTAGCATCAAATGAAACTAAGCTTTTCCTTTTTTAGGTAATTGAGAAATACCAAAAATATTCATGTTTCAGAAATGCTACAATAATAAGAAACATATTTTTTGTTACTGTTTTGAAATTTATAACTTTACATAAATTGAACAATCTGGAAAGCCCAGATGAAATAACGATGCTTTTCGTTTTGTACCCTTTTGATTGTTTAATTCACAACATTTGAGATAATAGGAGCCACATCGGACATCATAGGAACATTAAAACAACCTGTGAAGATATCAGGAAGAGAACGATGGAGTCCTACAAGTCTGGTTCATCCTTGAGGGTAATTTCCATTTAGCCTAAGGCTCCAAGTGTATCTGTTTAAACAATTATGTTCACGTGGGAATATCCAGGCATCGCACTGTTTGGGAAGAGGATAGGTTCTGAATCCCAGAGGTGAATGTGAGATGGGTCAAAATGTGAAAATTAATTCTTAAGCAAAAGAAAAAGACACTGTTAAGTTTGACTGAAGATGGTAAGAGATTATCCACAGTAATAAAAACATCCAGCGTGAACAGAAAGGCCACTCTGGGAGGAAGAAGCCAGGACTCCAAAAAAACAACTTAAAAAGCCAGATTGCAATTTAAAAATCCACCTAAAGAAAATATCCTAACTTTTGGAGAATCTGGTGCAATGAACCTGAAATGTAAGTGTTTCACCATTATGACAATCGTTCTCTTTAGATGAAAAAAGGTGGAAGCTTGCAAGCCAGAGAACATCATCAAAAGTTGTGAAGTACGGAGGTAGCATAATATTGTTTTGTGGGCATTTTGCTGCATGAGGGATTGTTGCACTTCAGAAAACAAATAATAAGAAGAGGAAAGAACATTAGTAAATATTGACACGACATCTCAGCACATCAACCAGGAAGTTAAAGCTTGGGCACAAATTGAGAATGCTCCTACCGGCAAAGTGGCATGACTGCTTTGCACCTGTTCTGTCTGCAGGAATGGACAAAACAAGCTTTGGGAGGGACACACAAGATGTTTGAAACTGGTTAAAACCTTATCCTAACAACTATTAAGCGTATGAAAAAATCTTTCACTGCTACAACTTCATAGCTAATGCAGACTTCTTTAATGCTGCTTAAAGTATCAGTGACAGGTGATGTTCTACGGAGGAATGACATGACGACAGATGCCGGTTGTGCTACCATAACTAGAATCTGATGCTGCAAATTTAATCCAAGTGTTTGAGCTTGCTTTGTTCACAAGTAGCCTACGACTCAGCAAATCATAACCAATGATCAGTGGTTGTTTTTAAGCCTGGTTAATTAAACGGTAACACTTTATTTAAGGGGTGTGCATAAGACTGACTTTACACTTTCATGAACATGAAGGAGTCTTTATGAATGTTTACGACTGCTGTCATTCGTCAAATAATGGCACTTTTATTGCAAAGTTGACTCTTTTAATTGACCTTGATGTAAGTTTTAATGCAACTCTGCACAAAAATGAAATTATTTACAAAATAATGCTAATTTGACATTTTTAATGCACTTTTAATGCAAATTTGCACTACAAGTGTCATTATTTGCCAAAAAACACTTCATGACAACAGTCATAAACATTCATAAAGACTTCATGACATGTAATGTCATGTTTATGACAGTGTAATCTCAGTCTTACGCACATCCCGTCAAAAAAGTGTATCAATTAAAGTTGGCTCCGTCTGTCAGATTTCAACAAATCTATATTGAGACGCTGTTATTGGTACTAATGTTCTTAACTGGAACAGGAGTCCCCAAGTCAAATTCAAGGCCTTATACCACCTCTGACTGGCCCTGCATGACGAGCCGGAGCCACTGCACTGCACATCTCTCTGTTGGAAATGAGAGGTAGATTTAATTTATGTGGCAATAGTAAGAACAAAGCTTTTCCATTTCGTGACTGTTGAGTTTTTATTAAGCGCCACAGATGCTATTTGGTTTTGGTGGCCGGCCTTTAAGGGGTACGTTTTTCTGCTCTGCACACTTCACTGCCAGCCATCTGGCCCTGCAGCCCTTGTTCACGTGCTGCAGCTAAGGAGATCCAAATGACCAGAGCGGAGATGATGTACAAAAGGTTAAATAAATTAATACAAAGTTGATGTGGCATAGTTTGAGGCGACATGGCGTCACAAAACAATCGCTGCTGGGTGTGTCTTCAGGTCAAGTGCGACAGCTCCCCCACGGGATAAACCGCCGACCCGCTAACTCACCGGGGAAATCCTCGGTAGTCCCGAATGCCAGTCCGCTCCTGAATACCAACTCTGCACAGGCAGAGGTTGAAACATGACATGTGGAGCCAGTCAAGGAGCATGAATAGCTTTTTTTGTCATGTAACACCTCAAACAGGGTCTTTGACGTACAAGAGAGGAGATACAATCTATAAGGAGAACAGTTGAGTCAGAGTTGTGGGCTGAAACTCAGAAATGACAGGAAGTGCTTTATGGGGGAAAAAAATGCTTCGTGCTATCAGAGATGGGATCTAGAACAAAAATAGTTGAGGGAGAACAAGTAAGAAAACCCATTATAGCAACAGCAATGAGTGGAAAAAGAGCAAAGGCTGCCAGTGGTTGCCATTGGCGATAACAACTGATGTAAAGTGGGATTTCAGCAGAAGGGTAAACTGTAAGGGAAATGGTATATTCTCCTCTGGTCTCGTCAAAACAAATCAGTTTCCCTGCTCAGAATCGATTAACCCGCTGATTCAGCTTCTGTGTGATTATTACCGACAGGTTCGTCCGTTCCTCAGACAAACCATGTCTGCCTCATTAGATTATCACTAATAAACACATTTCAGTGCTCAGAAATACGACTGCAGAGCGGAGATGTTTCTATGCAATTTAAAATGCATTCTGCTGCAGCTGCTCAGGACGTCCTGCAGCACGACCCAACATGTCACATCTGTCCTCAGAATCCTCCATCTAATTACATGTCTGCTACTCTTGATGACCCTGAGAAGATGTTTGAGTCCGGCACTAATTAGATTATCTGAAAAAAATGTTGCACAGACAATGAAAATACTGACAGAGTCCAGTATGATGGGACGCTCTAATCATTTTGGGCGTGAATCATTTTTCTAAAGCTTTGTGAAGTTCATTTTGAATGTGATGCGTTTCATGATAATAATCCACATTTTTTTATATTTTGCTTCCAATAAGCTTTGCTTTCTTGTCATCTTTTATAGTTGCCAATTTTTCTGAACGTCTATCATAGTTTTTTTTTTTTCTTTTAGTTTGGCTGCAAAAGGGTTTGGGCGACTTAAAAGTTTGTAACAAGCTGGAAATGCTGAGCGCAGCTGGGAGTGTAATCCTCCTGGCATCTCTGTGTGGTCGTCGCCCACAGCGACAGATTTGCTGGGAGAGCAGCAACGTATGAGCAGTGAGTTAAGTGAATAAAACAAAAAATGACGTCAGCTGGTTGAAGATTTTGAACCAATTTAAGTGATCAAACTGTTTCTGCCAATGTGAAAAATGAAACCTGATTTAACCTAAAATCAAGACCAAGTCTGACTTGTTTTATTCCTCTGCTTTGTTTTGATCTAAACTAAAAAAAAGAGAACAGTTGATCCAACTTAAATATATTGCATTAATTGGTCACGTGTGAGCAAATTAAGCTTATCTGAGTTAATTTATCAAGCTTTTTAAGTTGTCAAGTTAAACAAATGTAAATAAAGACAAACTTATTTCAATTACTTGTGACACATTTTTTTAAGTTAGAGCTCCATTCTCTTTTTTTTCAAAATGTTGGATAAAATCCTGATAAAAATACATTTAATGTGACAAATTTTAATAAAATGTAAGGGGCCTTAACTTTTCAGAGGCACTATAACAAGGTTGTACATGTAACTTATGCAACCGGAGTATCTTCTTCTTTAGAGTAAGGTCAACTTAATACAATTTTGTTGTGCGTATGTCAATGACGTTTTCCATGCAGACACACAGATTCACCAGGAGGATCTTCTGCCCCAGTTAGACGAGGAGCACCACGTCCTCCGGCTCGTCTGCTTTCACATGGAGCTCTTTAGGATTTAAAAACAGTGGATTGAACATAGTGGAAGAGAAAAAGTACAGCTCTTAAAATGTGTTAATAAAGTTCAGACCAGTAATCTACATCCACTAAGACATGCTGATATATTCAGGTGCAACGTTAGAACATCACAGAGAGAGCAGCAGAATGATGCTGACAACTTTCCTCCTAAAAGTCTAGAATTTGGGAGAACATCTTGAAGAGATATAAAAGCTGGTGAATTTTAATAGACTTGGAAAAAGAAAAATACAGGATAAAAGGATGGGCAATAAGAATGTTTTCCTGAAGTTTTCTCATGACATGAAAGATGATTTTGTGCTATTTGTTGCAACAGATTAACTTCTTGAAGTTAATCAAGAAGTTAATTTATTTCAGCTGTCTTAAATGTGAAAAGCAGGTGTTTATTTCTGTTAATTTTAATTTACAGATATCTGCTCAAGGATGAAAACTTGAAGTGAAATGGAGCTAAGAGCTTCACAATGCTTTTCAAGCCTGCTGCTATCCCTCTTGCTTGGTACACCAATTTGTACCAATTATTTTCCTTCCACTTCCATTGAAATGCTGAATACAGAATTATGTCAACAGCAGCTTACTATAGTAGTGACATTTTTTTTGGCCTACCCTCCTAATGTAGTGTGTCAGTGACTGTCAGACAGCATGTATTAAAAAAATCCATCTAGTTTTGCTCTAATGTAATAATCTATTTTTCCGAGAAAACTGTTTTATGGCTTTTCATTAACTGCGCGACAGAATCATCAAATTTAATACAAATAAGCACAACTCTATTCTATAAAAGTTTCACTTTTCCAACTAAATCACTAAATAAACGAACTTTAATGATGTTCTTGTCTAATTAGATGCAGCTATGAATGCCAGCTCACATGCAGATTCAGAAACATTTCCTGTTCACTGCAACATTCTTTGGATTGATGAGCCAGCAGTTGTTCAGCTTTTCTGATGACCTGAAGTGAAACAGAGCTGCAGCTGCTGCCAACATCTTCAGTAACAAATGGCTGCACTTGTCCTCTTACATAAGCATGCCATTCTTATTCTTTTCAGCAACTCAACGCTGAGAGAAAGCCGCTCGGCCAGCCAAGCGCTTGCAGTTGCTCTTTGACCAACATCTGGTTTCTTTCTGACAGTTTTCTCAGGAAACCATGACTCCCAGCTCCCAAACTGGGAGAGAAAGGGGAGGAGTGTTGGAGTTCCCAGACTGCAAACTAGTAAGTGGCGGTGAAGGAATGGAAAATTTTTAAAAAAGTAATCTTACAGACTCTGCGTAAAGGCATTAAAAAAAAGAAGAAGAAGAAGCATCAGGTATGGTTTCATACCGAGTAGAAGCAGCTTCACCTCTCTGGATGATTTCTCTCTGTCCTCTCGTATGTTTTTATCTATCATTTTACTCCTCTCCACCGCGGCTTTATCCTCGGCGCTGATCGTGCAGCCCATCTTCTGTTTCTTCTTCCCCCCCCAAAAAAGCAACTTTTCCTGCTCCGGATATTTGGCTTGGGACGCCGCCCTGGTCCTGCTGCTCCTGGCTCGGTGTGAGCTGAACTTCCCCGGCCGGGAGGAGAAGCGCAGAGAGAGGGAAAGGCGTTGGCACCGAGAGCCGCGTCCAGTTCAGCCCTCACTGTGATGCTGGAGCCCTGACGCTCCTGTCCGGTCCGAGCGCTTAATTATAAGAAAAAAAAAAAAAAAAATAAAATAATACTAATAATCTCCAAAAATGTGTCTGTAGATCTGGAGTAAAATTTCTAATAAAACAAAACCGACTGAATAAGTTATTTAAAGAAACTTCTTCAAATAGGAATCAGACTAAAAAGAAAAATATGTATATATATATATATATA